>CAIGRP010000301.1:0-14841 GCA_903798385.1 Fraxinus cuspidata
GCACGTTTTCTACAAATTGTGATCAAATTTTACTTTCGTCCCGAAACGACCGAGAGTAGGCGGAAGGTAGTCTAGCGGAACAGACTACTGCCGCACGGTGTCCCTTTCTGTGTCAAGAAGAAAGGCACCCCGTGAAACGCGGGTTGGAAAATAGAGGCCACGGGTTTCTTCGGTGGTGCGTAATCCCCCTCGGATGATAAAACCAAGAAACCACCAACAGAGCAAGACTTGGATGCATTGCTGCCAAAGGGTTTTCTTTCGTCCAAAAGTTTAATAAGTTGTAATCTTATATTCAGCTCCCCTCACTCGTCGAGTTAATTTTTTCATTTCAAAGAGAAATATTTGCATAATTTATGGTAAATTAGGTGCGTCATTTTCAGGAAGTGGGAACGACAAGATTTGAATATCTGTTACACTACAAAGTTAATCGTCATATTTAACGTTTATATAATTTTTTGTCTTCAATAAGTTTCTTGGAAAGAACTAAAGATAGAGGGCTGGTGGTGAAGTCATGGGCTGGTGGATTTTTGTGACACGTTGTGGTTGGAACTCAATGTTATATTTTATTTAGTGCACTAGCATTGACATTTGGTCATTGAGCCCATAATGGGATGGGCCATTTTTAATACACACATATGGAGGCCCATACTCTCACCCCACTTAAAATGGAACTAGCCCATTGAGTTCTATTTATATATTCTTTTGCCGTCTCTCTCACTCTCTCTGGTTTTGACGGGCACAACAAAAGGAAAAGGGGCTGCGATTATTTATCTTCATAGAAGGAAATCTGCTCTTGCAGAAACCCTAAATACTTCATGGAAAATCAATCATGAGCTATTGGAGGTATGGGTTCTCTTCACTTTATTGAACACATGCTATGATGTATGAGAAGAGATTTTTACATCTATTTATTCTAGATTATTACGTAGATTAATACTAACAATTGGTATCAGAGCCATCTTCTCTTTTTTATGGTTGTGTCGATTAGGTTTCTGTTCAATTTGTATTAGTGCGATAGGGATTGATTCTTGTGGGTTTGAAATCTGATTTGTGAAGTGTTGACAGTTCTTTGCCAAAATATTGATCTGATTTTGGTTCCTTTGTACAATATTCTTTCTCCATGAGGTTGATTGGTGCATTTAGTGGATTGGGCTGGTAGCAGAGCCCCAAATCAGGCATAGCCAAACTGGGTCCACAATTATTGGTGTTCTTGTGTTTTATTTTCTGCAATTTATTGTTTATACTTGCTAATTTTTTTCATTTTCTGGGATAAATTTTTTTTTTTTTTTAGATAAATAGATATTTTGTCAATGTGAGATATATCACTTTGTTGTAATACCTGTGGTTTGGAATGGCTATGTACTCACCTCTCATGGGACTAGTTATGATAAATTATCGGGATTGTTATAGTGTTCATGCTTCCGCTTAATCACATTATACTAAAATCCATATGGATAGTGAATTTGCCATGTCGGTAAATCATTATTTGGTAGGATGCTTAGGATTATAAAGATAATAGTTAAGTGCTTGGCACTTGGTGGCCTAATTCTACCCTCTCGATAGTGGATCATTTTAAGTCCTTGTATTTAATTATTTTTCTTTATAATGCGTAAGAGCCTTTTGTGTGTCTTGGGCTCTAGCATAGTGCGGAAGAGTTTATTTTGAATAAGACTCTAGCATGGATATAAAGTTGCCTAGTGGATACATTTATGAGTGCATGTTTCTCATTCTATATGTTTAATAATTTTTTATTATATTCTCCTCTGCTTATGGCTATGCAGCTCTGTCTCTCCCTTTTTGTGCTATCAAGAATCTAACAAGAACCAATTATGAGGATTGGCATGAGTCACTCACTATGAATTTAGCTATCATGAATTTGGATTTGGCTTTGAGGGTTGATGCACCTACCAAACCCACTAGTGAAAGTACCGCAGGTGAAAAGATTCTTTATGAGCAGTTGGTGCATTCTAATAGGACTTGTCTTATGATCATGAAGTAATATTGACAAGTCTATCAGGCAAAGCATATCTGATACGGATAATTCCAAAGAGTATCTTAAGGTTGTTGGGAAGAAATTTACTAAGTTTACAAGGCGAAAAAGAGAACTTTGATGAAACTTCTTACTACTACAACCTATGATGGGGTTAGCGGAGTTCGAGAGCACATTATGAATCTTACTCATTTCTTTAACAAGCTGAAAGGAATGAAAGTTGAGTTAGCAGATAGCTTTCTTGTATGGCAAGTATTTGAATCCTTGCCACCTCAATTTGATGCACTGAAGACTACTTATAACGCCCAGAAAGAATAATAAAACTTGAGTGACATGATTGCTATTGTAACTCAAGAAGAAGAGATGATGAAAAAGGCCAAGTCTCACGCTGATTTCACAATAACTGCTAATAAAGGGAAGAAGAAATTTTTCAAAGTTAATAGCAGCAATTCCCGTAAAATGAAGGAATCTGGGATACCTCCTCAGCAAGCTATTGTGAGTGTTCCAGATGGGCCCAAGAAGGAAGGTTTCAAGGGCAAGTGTAACTTCTGTCATATTTTTGGGCATAAGAAAGTTGATTGTAGAAAGTTTAAGGCTTGGCTAGATAAGAAAGGTACACCTTCGCTACTAGTGTGTTTTGAGTCTAATCTAGTCGATGTGCCTTCTAATAGTTGGTGGCTATATATTGGTGCAACTATTCACACTACAAATTCTTTGCAGGAATTAAAGAACTCCGGAAGACCAATTGATACAGAGTCGGTAGTAAATATGGGCAATGTGGTGAAGGTTAAAGTTGAACATATTGGAAAAGACTTATTTTGGCTTCTAAGCATGTTTTAAACTTGTCTGATATTGCTTTTATACCTTTTATCAGAAGAAATCTTATCTTTGTTTCTATTTTGGATAAATGTGGATATGGTTTTTATTTTGGAAATGGAAATGCTACAATCTATTATAATTCTATTGTGGTTGGTGCTGCTACTTTATATGATGGTTTGTATAAAATTGACTTGTTTCCTATTTTAGGTTCTACTTTTTCTAGTACCTTTGTTGTGAATGTTGTAGTTGGTTCTAAACGTACTAGATCAAATGAAAACTCTTCCATATTGTGGCATAAAAGGCTGGGTCATATTTCTAAAAAAAGAATGAAAGGTTGATTCAAGATGGTATACTAGTTGACTTGGATTTTTTTAACTTTGAAACTTGTGTTGCTTGTATCAAAGGAAAGCTTCCAGCAAAAACCAGAAAACAAAAGATTAGCAAAAGTGTGGAAATTCTGGATTTAATTCGTATTGATGTTTGTGGTCACATTTCACCTACCGCCTTGGGAAATTATAGATACTTCATTACCTTTATTGATGATTATTCTCGCTATGGTTACATTGAGCTCATTCGAGAAAAATCAGACTCATTGGAAGCTTTCAAGGCTTTCGATGCTGTCGTGAAACTCCAGAAAAACAAGAAAATCAAAGCAGTAACATCAGATAGATGGGGTGAGTTTTATGGGAAATATGATGAAACTGGTAGAAATCCTTGACCTTTTGCTAGTTTTCTCGACGCGTGTGGTATCGAGGCTTAGTACACAATGCCCGAAACTCTTGAACAACATGGTATTGCAAAAAGGAAAAATCATACTCTTATGGATATGGTGAGATGTATGTTTAGTCTTTCCACTTTGCCTAATTTTTTGTGGGGTGAGGCTTTAGAAACTACTACCTACATTTTCAATCAGGTTCCAAGCAAGTCGGTTCCTAAAACCCCTTATGAGTTATGGTCAGGTAAAATGCCTAGTTTGCGTCATTTTCGTGTTTGAGGTTGTAAAGCATTAATAAAGCCTTATAACCCTCAGTCGAAGAAACTTGATCCTAAGACCATCACTGGATATTTTGTTGGCGAGGCTCTAAATTCTATTGCCCTTCTAATGTTACTAGGATTATTGAATATGATCGAGCCATTTTTTTAGGATGTTAGTGACAGTGGGAGCTCTACACCACGTGAAGTTGTGTTTAGGGAGGAGCGTGTTGTTATACTTGTTCAGGTTACTCCTCCATCAGTGGCAGCACCACCATTAATAGAGTGAACCAATATTGTTGTCCAAGACCCTGTTGTTGACACTGAGGTTGATGTTGATATGGGGATTGATGATATTGTCTTGTGGAGATCACGGAGAATTTGTAGACCAATAATTTCTGATTATTATATTGTCTTTTTGCAGGAGCACGAGTTGGATGTTAGTACGTCTCTTGATCCAACCTCTTTTAAGGAGGCCATTGATAGTCTTAAATCTTCATTTTGGATGGATGCTATGCATGATGAGATGGCATCAATGTGTCGAAACGAAGTATGGGACTTAGTTGAACTACATTGTGGCTATAGGTCAATTGGCTGTAAATGGGTTTTTAAGACCAAGTATAATTCTGAAGGTCAGGTAGAAAGATATATAGCTAGGCTTCTTTATAAGGGCTTTAATCAAAGAGAATGCATTAATTTATAATGATACTTTCTCGCCTGTTTCTACAAAGGATTCTTTTCGGATTATTATGGCATTGGTGGCTCATTTTGATCTCGAGTTGCATCAAATGGGTGTCAAGACAACTTTTCTTAATGGACAATTATTTGAGGATGTGTACATGATGCAACCAGATGGTTTCCAAGCAGATGGAAAGGAACAAATGGTGTATAAGCTTAAGAAGTCTATTTATATGCTTAAGCAGACATTAAGACAATGGTACCTAAAATTTGATGAGATTGTCACATCTTTCGGTTTCAAGGAGAATGTTGTTGATCAATGCATATACTTGAGGGTCAATGAGAGTAAGTATATTTTTCTCGTTCTTTATATTGATGATGTATTACTCGCTGCAAATGACAATGAGCTTTTGCTTGAGACAAAGCGCGTGTTGTCATCTCATTTAGATATGAAGGATCTAGGTAAGGCCTATTATGTTTTGGGAATTCAGAATTTCGTGAGAGATCTAGAGGCGTTCTTCGATTGTCTCAGAAAATCTACATTGATCGAGTTTTGAGTGGGTTTAATATGAATTCTTGTCTCCTCGAAAAACACCTATTGTGAAAGGTGATAAATTCTCTAAGTCTCAATTCCCTAAGGATGAGAATGAGAGGACTCAAATGCAAACAATTCTCCATTCTTTAGTTGTGGGTAGTTTGATATAGGCTCAAGTATGTACATGGCCTGGCATTGCTTATGTCGTCGATGTACTTGGGAGATACCTGAGCGATCCTGGTTTGGCTCACTGGAAAGCTACAAAGAAAGTACTTAGGTACTTGCAAGGCACTAAAGATCTAATGCTCACATATCGACGATCTGACATTCTTGATGTAGTTGGAAATTCTGATGCCGATTTTGCAAGTTGTTTAGACAGGAGATCTAATTCTGGTTATGTTTTTATGATGGTACGAGTTGTTTCTTGAAAAAGTATCAAATAGACACTTATAGCTTCCTCTACAAAGGAGGCTTGTTATGAGAATACATATCAGGCTATATAGTCGCGGGACTTTATCTTGAGGTTAGGTATTGTGAACATCATTTCGAGGCTGCTGAAGATATTTTGTGACAATTCTGTAGCAGTTGCTTTCTCTCGAAACACTAGGAGCTCTTCGTGCTCCAAGCATATTGATATTAAATATTTGTTTGTTAGAGAGAAAATAACTGAGTCTTATATTTGTATTGAGCATATTTCGACAGATCATATGTTAGCTGACCCCACTAACTAAAGGTTTAGCTCCAAAATTGATCCAGGAGCATGTGACTCATTTGAGATTGTTAGAGTCTTATGTTGTATTTAGTTAGTGGGAGTTCTGTAATCATTGCTAGTTTAATATATTATTTATGCTCATATTTTGTTTTGTCCTTTAAATATAGCAATGTTAATGGATGCCTGAGTCACATTCATTTTGGACAAGGCAATGTTTATGTATATTGAGACATTTTGGTTAGTCTCGTGCTGGAGTCACACTTTTGTATATATATATATAGTGAGACATTTTGGTTAGTCTTATGCCTGAGTCACGCGCATTATGGACAATGCGTATTACCTATGAGAGACAATATGTTTTTAGTCTATGCCTGAATCTAGCAGTTGTGAGTATATGTTTGGTGTCATATATCTTGTCGGTATAGTAATTAAACTATGTGCTACAACTGCATTTTGGACAAGACTTATTAATTTAAAGACATTCAGTTTTACCTTTAGGGCTTTTTATGGAAACAGGTATTTATCACTCTTTTGATATTTGCCATGCTGCTTTTGCATTTCATTGACCTGTGTTGTGTGATTTCAAGTATTGGTCATGTGTCGAATATCTTGTCGGTATATCATTCACTAGCTTGAACTTGAAGGCACATCTTGAACAATGCTTTTTTAGTTTGGGATACTTGTTTTGTGTTTATGTTGTGATTAAATGTAATGTTGTTCAAGTGGGAGATTGTTATATTTTATTTAGTAGGCTAGCATTGACATTTGGTCATTGGGCCCATAATGGGACGGGCCATTTTTTTTAATACACACATATGAAGGCCCATACTCTCACCCCCACTTGAAATGGAACTAGCCCATTGAATTCTATTTATATATATTTTTGCCCTCTCTCTCTCTCTGGTTTTGACGTGCACAACAAAAGGAAAAGTTATTTATCTCCATAGAAGGAAATTTACTCTTGCATGAACCCTAAATATTTCATGGAAAGTCAACCACGAGCTATTGGAGGTATGAGTTATCTTCACTTTGTGAACACATGCTATGATGTATGAGGAGATTTTTACATCTATTGATTCTAGATTATTAGGTATATTGATATTCTAGGAAGCTATTTGCACGGGTGTCCCAATGTTAGCTTGGCCACTGTATGCAGAGCAAAGGATGAATAGGATTTTCACGGTGAAGGAAATGAAGGTGGCATTGGGTTTGATCAGGTCTGCCAACGGGTTCGTGACAGCTACTGAGTTGGAGAAGCGAGATACAGAGTTGATGGACTCGGATAATGGGAACGCTGTGGGGGATCAGGTTATGGAAATGAGAAATTGTGCCAAAGCTGCGGTTCAAGATGGTGGGTTTAGCCATGGAAATGCTCATTGAGTCATGGGCAGGACTAAAAATCTTACCGGGGTCATAGATACATTTAAAAATGTAATAATATAGTAACATTTAGATATGATTATTTATAATTTAACTTTTTTAAATATTATTCAGTACTACATGTTTTTGGCTAGAAATCAGTTATACTGTCACATGAGCAAACTTGTAGAACTTGAATACCATGTTTTTTTTTCTTGAAGCTGTGTGCATCATCATGTCTCTTTAGAGATATAAGGGGCGAAGTCAACAAGAAAAAATTGATAGACTCAACGTTGTGTGTTTGATCCACATTATTTTGAAAGAATGTATTCTGAAATAGTAGATTGATGGAGAATTTGTGGTTGAAAAAGAAGGAAAAGTTATTGATGTGATGGAAAATATTATTTTATTGAAAAATGTGTAATTGAAAATGAGTAGAGAATGTATTCTGAAATAGTAGGTTGATGGAGAATGTGTGGTTGAAAAAGAAGGAAAAGTTATTGATGTGATGGAAAATATTATTTTATTGAAGAATGTGTGGTTGAAAATAAATAGAAGAATGAGAACGAGAATTTTAATGTGTACCAAACAGGGGCTTAATATTCAATATTGAGGTTATTTTATTTAAAATGAAGAGTTGACTGTCCACTTGGTTAATTACCAAATAAAAAGCAATTTAACATCCCTTTTATTCTTTGAGAACTTCCTCTTTTGTACATTTTTGGGGATATCCAATGGGTTACTATATCCCTGTAACATTACTCTCAATTTGCTTTGCTAAATAGGAAACGTTGCACTCTATGGGTTCCCAACATATCCTTCCTAGCAGCTAGATATTTTTCGAACATAAAAAAGTGAGTGAATTCGTTATTCGTCCTCGACGTCATTATAGTTACACGGTATTTTTTAAACGTTGGATTTTATAATACTGAATTTTACCTCTCATCTTGGACTTATGCTTAAAAGTTTGAAGGAGACATGATTATGTTAAAATAACTTAATGAGGGTAGTGTTTCGACTGATTGTACACAATAACATATAATCAAAGAATTATGTTAGAAAATAATTTATTGCTGAAACAAATGGCTCGATCCCCTGGTCCCTAAAATGGCCAAGCTCTGATATGTGGGGTCGAAACTTGACATAAGATGACTTCTTCTATGGACATGACAATATGGAAATAAAAAACAAGTCTTGCCAAAAATTATATATAATATAAAGTGTGTGAAAATTCATCTTCCAAGTTGTGTATTAAGGTTATGTTTTTCAATGAAATATCACCCCGCCTTGTATAGTGTAAAATCAACCTCGAAAATTTAATTCAATTAAAATATAAGTTACACCAAAATATTATTAGTTTTAATTATGTATTAAAACTGAAATTAAAAGGAAACGGTTTTAATTTTGAAAACTTAAAAAACTTTTATTTTCCGTTACAACAAAAGTAAGATCAGCAATCATTCCCCCAAATCAACAATTGAACTCAAAGGCAAATAAACGGACAAGAAGCCTGGAATATGGACCGGAGCGAGGGCGATCGGATTGAAAGTTCCGGTTGGCATATAAAAATTTTCGGGTATATCTTTCTTAACACAAAACATATTCCGGGATAATTGCTATGGCAGGAAGAGGGATATTTTGCTATAACAGATACATATTTGTCAATTCAAGAGCAACTTGTACATAGTAATTTTCCCCCGGGAGTGGGGGGAGGTGAATTGGTCCAATTCGCTGCAATTTTGATCTAGATAACATCATAACAGGCATAAATTGTTCGACCATTTTCACAAACACAATTTTAAAAACATATCACAAACACATTTCCCACACTCTAAATAGAGGAAGAACGCACTAATTTTTTTCACAGTTATATAAAATATATAATGCATGCTCGGAGATTCAAGAACTCAGTCGTTTGACAGTTTCAGGCATCATTTTGTCGAGATGATTATCAACCAAGTTTCCATGACTCGATTAAATTGGCCAGGGCAACAGTGGAGGAACCACCTTCACTGATCGCTGCCTTTGCCTCCACCTCCTTTTCTTTGGTGCACTTTCTGAGTGACTCACCCGTGTCTGAGTCCATCAACTCTCTCACTCGGCTCTCGACCTCCTCGGCAGTGACAAACTCGTCTTCTGATTCGTTAATTCGCAGAGCCAATTTCCAGTCTTCCACTAACACCACCCTGTTAAACTTTTGTTCAGCATAAAGAGGCCACGCCACCATGGGGACGCCCGCGCACACTGCTTCCAACACCGAGTTCCACCCACAATGCGTCACAAACCCGCCAATAGATTTATGATTCAACACCTCCACTTGTGGTGCCCACGACTTCACTACGAAACCAAGGTCCTTTGTCCGATCCAAGAATCCACTAGGAAGTAGAGAATCCAAATCCGGTTCAGGAGGAGGTAGATAGCGCGTGCTCTTGTCCTCAGAGGGTGGAGAGCGGATCACCCACAAGAATCTCTGCTCACTTCTCTCCAACCCAATTGCTATTTCTTTCAACTGCTTATCTGAAAACAGACCAAGACTCCCAAAACACAAGAATACGACACTTTGGCTAGGCTGAGAATCGAGCCATTTTAAACATTCATGCACATCATCAGTTCCACCTCCTCGATCTTCTGATGCCAACAATGGTCCTACACAAAAAACAGGAGGTGCAACGCCATCAGGATTGCAAGATCCTTCAGATACTGCTTTAAGAGTTTTTGGTTCGAGGGAGTCGAATGAGTTTACAATAAATCCAGCTGACTTTGGCAAACAAAGAGAGAAATCTAGAAAGCGTGCATACTCAGTCGAGGTTCGATCAAGAATCGGTTTTGCCACATCCGAAGATGGTATTGGCGGTAAGCCAGGAATATGGACAATTGAGTTCAGATCTTTGAAACTTTTAATGGTGTTCCGATGTATTGTCGGTAAGTAAAGGAAAAAAGCGAGAGAAGAGACTCCTGAAGTACAAAAATAATAGGTGGGGATTCCGAGTTTGGTGGAAATAGAGAAAGCCGGGGTACAAAAGAAGTCCATTATGAGGGCGGTGATGGTGGTGGAGAGAGAAATGTGTTGAAGGGCTTGGTGAACATGAGGGTTGCTTAGGCGAATGGCCTCGAAAATAACAGCTTCCATGGAGGAGAAAGAGTCGAGTTCAAGAGAAACAGATGGTAATTGGTGGAAGGTGATAGACTTGGTGGAAGCAGAAACTCGATCGATATAGGATGCGGTCGATCCCGTGTTGAATGATGGAGGAAATGTGAGGATTACAATCTTGAAGGAAGGATGGTGCTTGAGTATGAACTTCCCGAGCTCCACCATGGAAATCAGATGCCCCATGCCCGGGGACGGATAAAGAACGATAGTTTCCATTCTATGTGTGAGACTCTAAGCAAACTTTAGCCCCAAGAAGATAATTACAAAGTTAAATTCACAAATGTGTTTGTTTAAAAGACTTGAGTGATGCTAATTGAACGGGGCCTCCGCAGCTTTATTCTAAGGGAAGTTAGGCCACCTTGAGGCAATAATGTAGTGACATAATAATAGTTGGTAAGATATGAAAGAATCAAAAAGTTGATCGTGTTCAAATCAGTTCATTAATAAAATACCATGTGATATTATATCAATTATTGTGTCAATAATTCCGTTGGTAAAACACTTCATAACCTGGTTTGTTCAGAAAAGTAAGCTGATTACAGCACATACACCTGCCTGTAAAAGAAAAAAATGAGCATTCTGGTACAAACATATGAAAGTAATGGTGCGGCTTCCCCTAGTTAGTTTTTAAGTATATTTTAGAAAAAGTTGATGAAATTTATGGTTAAATGATTGATAAAAGTTGTGAGTCTAATGAAATATGTAGTTAAAAAATTGATAAACTTATAGATCCCATAAAATATCTTATTAAAATAAATTGGTGCCAAAAAATTTGAAGGGAACCATGTTTTGAATGTTAGGACTAATAGCGCAATTATAAGTAGGGCTGTGCATTAGTTTGGTTGATTTTTTATCCAACTCAAATCTAAATTCAACCTAACATAGTCGATTTGATCTAAAATCAAACCAATTTAATCCAATTATTAGTTTAAACACAACACAAACAGATCAAACTTGGGTTTGTTTGGATTAGGTTGGACAGTTTAGGCTTGAACCCAATTCAAATTGAATTCGATTTTTTTTTTTTTGTTGATTTTAAATAATTTTTAAAGTTTGAAACCACTTGAAAATCTCTTGTTTTTAACTTATATAAAGAATTCTTTATGAAAATTAATTTATAATTATGTTTGAAACTATGGAGCATTTTCTTTTTATAAAATTTTTTTGGATTTATTTTTCATTATCACGTCCTTAATTTTTTGTTTATCGTCATCTTATTTTGCATTTGTATATAGTTTTCATACTAATCAGCCTCTGTAAAAAAAAAAAAAAAAGACGTTTGCACATTCTAAATCATTCTCTTGTCTCCACTATTGTGTCTATCTAGATTTTTTCATTTTAGGTGTTAAATCTTTTAATTCATCGGGTTGGGTTGGGTTGGGTTGAATTGAATTGAATTATTAATTCCCTAACCCGAGATTCAACCCAACACGACATCAAATTTGATCTTCCAACCCAACCTAATCCAATCTAGCCCAATTGAACATAAAATACCAACCTAAACTAGTCAGTGTGGGTTGGGTTGGTCGGTTTGAGCCGTTTGTGTTGGTTTTTGTTCTAACCATTTAAACTATTTATTTAAGTTAATATACGATTATTGATGAAACAAATTAGTGACTTTATATACCTTGAATATTTGAATTAAGAAAAAGATAATTATATACACACCAAATTCACCCCATTTTAATTCTATCAAATGTCCTTAAATTTGAACTTGTTCTTGATCTCAATATTATTTGAGCAAAGCCAAATGTACAGAAAATAATTTTACAGAAGTTTTACATACCCTCACATTGGTGGACCCCATGCGGGACTGTTGTAATAAAAAATTGCCAAAAAAATCCCACCCACCCTCTCACCCACCCTATTGTGCGTATCAGTGAACCTACACCTTGTACTCCAAGTCAAACTCATAGTATTTGCTTAATACACCATTATATATGAAACACGTGTGACTTTTATATGTTTTATAGTTTAGAATTAAGAAAATGGTAATTATATTCACACCAAATTCAACATATTTTAATGGTATTAATGGTCCTTAATTTTTATTTCTTGTCACACTTATATTCCTAAGTATTCTTTTTCTTTTTTTGAATTTTTATCCCAAATATTCTATTAATTATCACATATTATCCCTGATGCGGGTTGTCATTCAAAGTATACGTTAACATGCTTCAAAGTAAGGGGGCAAAATATTAAACACACTTTTGTTGTCATTATTTTTTTTCTTATTTGAATTACTAGGAACAAATAAACCTTTTTATGCCCTTTTAACATAATTTTTGGATAAAAATCATGATTGAAGATAAGAAGCACTCATTAATAGTATATTGAGAATAAGAATCTAATGAAAAATGTCCACAAGTAAAAGTTAATAATCTTTAATGCAATTGAAATATATTGCACTGATGAAAAATTAGAAGGGCAATATAACCGCCCTAAAGAAAATGATAAATGGGAAAATAAAGAAACATATTGAACCAAGTATGTTTTAACTTTACAGAGGGGGGAGGGGATGTATTATATATACTATATTTAACTAAAAAAACGTTGGGTTTAAATGAATTACTATCAAATATAAAAATGTGATTTTTGGGATTAAGAATAACTAAATAAAAATTCCATGGATAAATTCAAGCCATTTTTTGTTAGGAATTTTAATTGGGAGATTGAGAACAATAAGAAACGTGACCAGGGATTGAACCATTAAGGGTGCAGTAAGTGCAATCACCCCCACTGAATTTCTAAATTTTCAAAAAAATAAATTAACGGACCAAATTTAATGGATGAATGATAATTTAGTTGTGTAAAAAAATATTACGTTTTGAATATTATTGTTATTGTCTAATTTAAAGTTACATTTTACGTAATTCTATTTCGCCCCCAATTATACCATAATCCTAAATTGGTCTCTTAGCCTATGTTTGAGCCACATTAAAATTTTCATTTTCATTCTTCTACTTATTTTCAACAACATATTTTTCATCACACCAATAACTTTTTTTTCAATCACATATTCTCCATCAATCTATTATTTCAAAATACATTCTTTTAAAATAACGTGACGCACATTTAATGTGATTTCATAAATCAACGTATATTATTTAAAGACTAATATGTCAACAAAGATAATAACTGATAAGACCCTTTGTCAAAACGTATAGCAAACGGAATAGAATAATTCTAAGAAATAGAACGTGTCAAAGTAGCTTTATTCTAAAGGCAAGTTTCGTGGCAATTTATCTCATTTTTAGAGATTTTCGGACCGCTGACGAGGTTTCTCCCTAAAAAAAAAAAAAATTGCTGCCACATTGGGATCATCGTCAATCAATGTCAGATTGCCTACATTTTCAAGAAAAGAACTTTGACTTGTGAAGGTGTGATGGCATAAGAATTTTCCATCTTCCCAACAACTACCCTACAAAAGGTGGAAGTGAGAAGGTGTAGAGTTAATAATCTAGAGAGGGTATCTTAGGAAATAGCGGATGACAAATTGGGATATTAAATTACAAATGGTTAATTTCATTGGTGGTTACCCAATTTTATAGTCGGTGTCAATATGGCCATCGAACTTAATTTTATTTCATCATCACCACTGAACTTTATACTTAGTATCATCATGACCATCCAATTTAATTTTATTTCATCAAGATCATTCAATTACATATAACGTTTCACTAGGCCACCCAATTTCATATAATATTTCGCCATGGCCACTCGTCTTATTTTTACTATGGGTTAATTTAATATTTTTTTATCAGTATGGGTTAATTTAATATTTTTTATCAAAATAGTTTTGCTTTTACATAAATTTTATTTTATTTTATTTTTTAAATTTTATTTTATATACATAATGCAAAGTTACCGTTTTACTCCTTTTAAAATTAATGAAAATAGTAAAAAGAAGACGAGTGACCATGGTGAAATATTATATGAAATTGGGTGCCCATAGTGAAACGTCATATGCAATTGAATGGCCTTGGTGAAATTAAATTAAATTGAATGAACATAGTGACACTAAGTATAAAGTTCAGTGGCCAGGTAAAACAAAATTAAGTTTAGTGAAATTAACATCATTTTCAATGCTTTTGTACCTGTTGTAAATGCTTAACATTTGAACAACTAATAGTGACCTGTGAATTACATGTATACAGTTGTAAAATGCAAATTCTCATTTTAATGGCAACTAGGGGCTAAGAAAGTTTTGTTGCGTGTACATGTAACTGTGCACACAGATTATTGTCAATGCACAACATAGATGGGGTTCGTATTTTTTGCAATATTTAATTTTACGTGGAGCTCACCTCCATGTTTTCTAAAATGAAAACCACCAACGAAACATGACCATAATGAACTGCCCTCATTCCTAAGTTTGAATATGACATGAATTCAAAAGTAGATAATTAGGCCCTGTTTGATAGGGCTGATTTTTCATGGATTTTTTTTTTTTTCATTTTCCAACTTTTGTAGTGTTTGATAGGCAAAATTTTCCTGGAAAAATATTTTCCAACTTTTCAAATTTTCCACATTTTGGAGGAAAACAAATTCTTGATGTTTTGGTTGGTAAATATTTTCTAGGTTGGTTTTTTTTTTTTTTTTTTTTTTTTTTTTTTTTAAAAATT
>CAIGRP010000301.1:14985-31974 GCA_903798385.1 Fraxinus cuspidata
GCAATTGCAAAAAATTCTAGACACAATGTTAAAAAAAATTTATCACTTTTATCGACAATTTTCATGCAAAACAAAGTCAAACGAATGGTATTTGTTATGGTAATTTTTTTTTTCAATTTTTTTTTGGCAATTGGAACAAATTCTAGACCCAATCGTAGGAAAATTTATTACTTTAATGAACAATTTTCATAAAAAAACGAAATCAAACGGATACCAAACTTTTAGCATTTTCCATGAAAAATTATACCAATCAAACACAATTAATTACAATTCTCAATAAAACAATTTATAGGCAAATCGATTCCCTATAAAACATTTTCCTTCCACTCATTTTCCATCTTTGCAATCAAACAGACCCTTAGAGAAATTTGTTTGCAAATGCACCTCGTTTTTTACTTGAGCTTCCAATTTATCCCAATCTACTCTTTTTGGTTTCGAAGAAGGGTATGCGAGTCTTTGGTTGCCTGAAAAACAAGATAGCAGAAAACACACTTCTACACTTAAAATGTGCTCCGATGCAATAAATATGATTGATGCCCCTGAAAGTAGTCGGGGTGTTGAAGAATTACTTTTCAATTGGAATGTCCGTCTTAAACTCGAGGGATGTCCATTGTACAGAGTCAGCTTTCGCAAGACGAATTTCAACTTTTGTGGACATTACTTCGTATCTACATTTCGAAAGAATTATCTGTACGTCAAACATTACATCATCAATCAACAAAAAGACATAGAAACATGCATCAATCACCAAATACTGAGGCTATTATTGAAACTGAGAGGAATAACACAGTTGTAGGGGAAATATTTTTGTTACACAAAAAATAAAACAATATAGCCTTCTCTGATTAAATAGACAGGAAGCAAAAAATAGGCAGGAAAAGAAAGAATAACAACCATCCTGCTGGCATAACTAATCTCCAGCTAAAAAGAAAAGAAAAAAACTATTCTAGCTAACTTTCTAATCACATCAATTACACAAACTAACTATCCAATTACAACAATTACACAAAGAGTCATTTTATTTTTAGCTGAAAAGAAAAGAAAAAAACTATTCTAGCTAACTTTCTAATCACATCAATTACACAAACTATCCGATTATAACAATTACACAAAGAATCATTTTCTTTTTAACAGCCCCCTCAAGATGTGAGGTAAATGTCGAGTTAAATGTCTTGTACGCACATTTTGGACAGCAAATGAGCGAGAGTGGAATGAGGCAAAGGCTTGGTGAAGAGATCTGCTAGTTGATATTTCGAACGCACCAGAAGAAGCTTGATTATTCCAGCATTAATTTTGTCACGTATGAAATGACAATCAACCTCTATGTGCTTGGTTCTTTCATGAAAAAACAGGGTTGGTAGCAATCTGAATTGCTGCCTGGTAGGCGCGATAAAGTATGGCTGGGGGTAAGGTGCGAGCCTGAAAATCATCCAACAATTGTCTGATCCATATGATCTCACTCACAGCTGAAGCAAGCGCTCTATACTCTGCTTATGCCGAAGATCGAGATATAGTAGGTTGTTTCTTAGATTTCCATGAAACCATTAAGTTGCCTACAAAAATACAAAATCCAATGGTGGATTTTTGAGTATCAATGCATGAACCCCAATCAGCATCTGAGAATCCTCTAATGTTAATGACTGCATTGGAGTTCTTCTGTGAAGGAAATAAAAGTCCCAGACCAGGATGGCCTTTTAAGTACCTTAGCAGGTGATGAACGGCCTTCAAATGTGTCATCCTTGGTTGAGACATAAATTGACTCAATTTATGTACAGAAAATGTTATATCAGGACGTGACAAAGTTAAGTATATTAGCCTCCCAATTAATCTCCTATAATGAGAGGCGTCTGGGAGCAGGTCCCTTCATGCTGGCTGAGAATTTGTTTAGTGTCCATGGGGCTGTTAACTCGTTTGCAGTCCAGATATTTAGCATCTTCAAGTAACTGCATAGTATATTGTCTTTGTGATATGACAATCCCTGATGACGCTCGGGCAATTTCAATACCCAAGAAATATTTCAAATACCCGAGATCTCTGAGCTTGAGCTGGGAGTGCATGAAGGTTTTTAGAGAATTGATTACCTCAATATTTGGTCTTGTTATTACAATATCATCCACATAGACTAATAGAGCCACAAAAGTCAGTCGTGAACCTTTTGTAAAAAGCGAATAATCTGCCTTCGACTGTGTGAAGCCATGTTGTATAAAGGAATGAGTGAACTTTGAATTCCAATGTCTTAAGGCATGTTTCAGGCCATATATAGATTTGTGCAGCCTGCACACTAATTTCTCCCCCTGTTTGTATGGCCTGAGTAAATCATATCCAAGTGGGAGGTCCATCTAGACTTCCTCAAACAAATCACCATTCAAAAAGGCATTATTCACATCTTGTTGAACCAAATGCCAGCCATAGTGAGCTGCAAGAGTGAGCAGTAACTTGACAGTGAGAGCCTTGGCCACATGTGAGAAGGTATCAAAGTAATCGAGCCCTTTTTGTTGGGTGTACCCTTTGGAAAAAAGGCGTGCCTTATGCCTCTTGAGCGAACCATCTGAGTTGAACTTGTTCTTATAGATCCACATGCACCCTACACTGTGCTTCCCAGGTGGTAGTTGCACAATGGACCAAGTGTGGTTATCTTCCATGGCTTTTAATTCAAGCTTTATTGTGTCACACCGTTTAGGGAACTTGACTGCTTGATGAAAAAATTGTGGTTCAAACTGTGATGAAATGGATAAGGCAAAATGTTTGTGAGAGTCAGACAGATTTTGGTAGGAGATAAAATGGCCAATGTGATGTGGAGAAAGAGGGACAGATTGATCAACATGAGACATCGGATTACAATGATAGTCATGTAGATATTTGGGAGGTCTAAAAGATCTTATGGACTTTCGAACTTCAAAATTTGATGTTCCGACGGAGTCTAATTGGTCAAGCAATGTAGAACCATGTGTGTGAGTGGAGTGGTGTGCATCAGTGGATGTGGGAGGAACAATAGCATCTTGTGCATTTGGTTCATGGTAGTTGTGGGAATCAATAGGTGGAGATAGAGTTGGAGATGGCAACACCAGGTCACGAAAGGATCCAACATTTGGTCAGACTCCACAATGGTGTGAAAAGGAAAAGTTTCTTCATGGAAAACAACATCTCTGGAAATGAAAATTTGTTTTGAGGCAACATAAGCAACTTTAATCCTTTGACTCCTGAAGGATAGCCTAAGAATACACATAGTCTGGCTCGAGGTTGGAATTTGTTTCTATGTGCTGCGAGTGTTGAAGCAAAACCTAAACACCCAAAGACTCTAAAATTGGAGTAATGACCAGGTTTGCCATTTAAAATTTCATAAGGTGTTTTGTGATTTAGAATGGGAGATGGAGTTCAATTGATAAGGTATGCAGCTGTTAGCACACATTCAGACCAGTAATGGATAGGAATTCTAGACTGAAAGAACAAGGCTCGAGCTACATTCAACAAGTGCTGATGTTTTCTCTCCACAACAGAATTTTGTTGTGGCATCTCAACACAACTGAACTGATGCACAACTCCCCTTCTAGCAAAGAAACTTTTACAGGACAATTCATGTGCATTATCTGACTTGAAGCACTTGATTTTAGCATCAAATTGTGTGGCAACCATGTTAAAACAACGAGTTATTGCAGCCTCAGCATCAGATTTTTGATGCAGCATATAAATCCAGGTAAATCTGGAGCAATCATCCACTAATGTCAGGAAATACTCATGTCCTGTGGGTGAAACTGTATGGTATGGCCCCCATATATCACAATGCACCAGATCAAAGGGCTTGTTGGACAACTTATTGTGTGATTCAAAAGACAACCTTTTTTGTTTAGCTATGAGACAAATGTAACATGGAAGGTGTCCATTCAATTTTGAAACATTACAGGATACTTGATTCTTTAAGGCATCTAACCTTTTAAAAGAAAAATGTCCAAGTTTGTTATGCCATCTATGGGTAGATACATTGCCAACAAAATTATTTGAAATGGAATTAAAAACTCTGGTGTCAAGTACATACAATCCTTGAATTTTACTACCCCCGCCAATCATCCTCATGGTGGCTGTCTCCTGAATGTGAAACTGATCCAGTGAGAATTGCAATGTGAGTTGAGAATCAACAGCCAAAGCACTAACTGAGAGTAAATTGAATTTGAATTGTGGCACGTATAAAACATCATGTAGCATCAGATTAGGACTCAGCTTGACTTTTTTTTTTTCCATTTATGCATTATAAATAACACAGCACATTACCCATTATTAGTCTAAAGAAACAAAAATTCATCAAGAAAGAAAACTAAATCACTGTTGCAATCTTATATATCCCATGTCACTGCAATTGCCTAAAAAATGAAGTTGTCAGCAACAACATTTTTATTTATGCATGGGTCGTAACACAACAAATTATTATTTAAAATGTGGAGATTCTCTTGTTATCCATGGGAAGCTAACAGGTGATTAACTATAGTAAAACCATTCTCCCTAAAGACAGCTCCAGATTTTATTCAAACTGAATGACAAAGTCAAGTCGCCAAAATAAGGTGCAGAAACTGATGCTGCAAGGCTCTAGTAGTAACATGAAAAAGGAGGGGGTGCAATGAGAATTAGCATCATCACTAACAATTATAGAACATAAAAATAGATGAAATGTCGTCAACTAACTAAAACAACTCACCCCTTATGAAGATATGTTTTGGCCATTGAGGGTCCAACTCAATTGCCTTGTTCGCATCAGCAACTGCTTCTGCACGACAAAAATTGAATAATGTAACCACCACCCCCACGAAATTTAATTTTGTAAAACATGATAAAATTGAATCGTTGTTAGATAGACTAGAAAATTATTCGGGAATAAACTGTAAACTACATTCACTTTTACGGATTTATTCAGGAAAATTACTTGTTTGCCAACATCAACATGTTATTGTATATAAACACACATTCAATAAATGATACATCTCAAAGGTAATTCCTACCCTTGTTAAAGTGTGATGTTTTAAGATAGAACCTCAAGACTCAATATACTATAAGAACCCAATATTCTCAAACCAGCCATTCCATCTGTATAAAACTTCAATGAGCAGTCGAATTTCGAAGTTGGCGTTCTCAATGAAGCCATTGTTTAAGAGCGTGTTAAGGGTAAGAATACTGCATTACATAAAACATGAAAACAAAAATCTGCTTGAGCCACTCCTCTTCATCTATTAGAACCGAACCTAAGATTCAATATTATGTCAAGCTAAAAAGGTCAAATGAACAATTTGATCTGGCTCGAGCTGTCAGGTTCCAGGATTGGCATTCTCAAGCTGGTCACCGATCATGCTGCCGGAGCATGTTAGGACAAAATAGTAGATCAGTTAGATATAAAAACAGTAATCAACAGCTAGGCTACACTTCTAATTTTTAAATGGAACTTCCATATTGAATAATAAAAGGTACTTATATTGCATGACGACTAGTTACCACCATTGACTATATAAATTAGCATCAAAATTGAAGTAAATAAAAGGAAACAATACAATTACCAGACCAAGCAATAATCCATGAAAAGATGATTGAAGTAAAATTTTAGGTTTTACCATTGAAATTTCGGAGTTTGATGTTGGCCTGAGCACGGTCGACGAAAAGCTCGGCGGTATTAGGGCTCAAAGCAGTGGCCTGAGAGTAGAGGTCAACGGCGAGTTTAAAATGGTCATCTATGAACGCATCTTTTGCCTTTGGTCTAGGATACTGCTGCGGTAACAAACAGATTGAGACAATGAATCTCGTGCCTTGGAGCTGATCTGCGTGATTCAGAACTCTCCGGAGAGAGAATACAGGTGGATTGGAGGGGAGGATTTCCAAGAGGTGAACTAACTTCCATATGTTAATTTATTTCAAAACGATCACTCAACTTTTGTTTTTTGTTTCAATTTGATTGTATTTTATAGAGCCACTTTAAAAAATTTTATACTCATTTTTCTACTCATTTTCAACCACACATTTTTCAATAAAATAATATTTTTCAACATATCAATAACTTTTCATTCTTTTTCAACCACACATTTTCCATCAATCTACTATTCCAAAATATATTTTTTTCAAAATAATTTGGCTCAAACACACCCATAGTCATCACTCATCCTCGAGTTAATTGTCTCGTCACTAAATTTGAGTCATGTCTTCAATTCTTCAGTGGAATTTAAAATGATGAATTTTGGGCATTAAATTTATCTAAACGTTAGATGTTACTTACTAATAAAATCAGTGTTTTAAAAAGCGTAAAACGTAGTTAGGCGTGGAAGCCAAGTTTCAAACTTTACGTGTCCATGCGAAGTTTAGGCGTAAAAAAACGTTTTTTATTTTAAATTTTTAATCATTTTAAAAAAAATTCAATAATTCAAATAATACGTACCAAATATCTAAAATTATAAAATACTGTATTTACTTAATAATTTCTACATAAAGATAAGTACAGATCCTATGACGACGCCATTGTTGCAGATTGAGACAATGAATCTCGTGCCTGGGAGCTGGTCTGCGTGATTCAGAACTCTCCGGAGAGAGAATACAGGTGGATTGGAGGGGAGGATTTCCAAGAGGTGAACTAACTTCTATACGTTAATTTATTTCAAAACGATCACTCAACTTTTGTTTTTTGTTTCAATTTGATTGTATTTTATAGAGCCACTTTAAAAAAATTTATACTCATTTTTCTACTCATTTTCAACCACACATTATTCAATAAAATAATATTTTTCAACACATCAATAACTTTTCATTCTTTTTCAACCACACATTCTCTATCAATCTACTATTCCAAAATACATTTTTTCAAAATAATTTGGCTCAAACACACCCATAGTCATCACTCATCCTCGAGTTAATTGTCTCATCACTAAATTTGAGTCATGTCTTCAATTCTTCAGTGGAATTTAAAATGTTGAATTTTGGGCATTAAATTTATCAAAACGTTAGATGTTACTTACTGATAAAATCGGTGTTTTAAAAAGCGTAAAACATAATTAGGTGTGGAAGCCAAGTTTCAAACTTTACGAGTCCAGGCGAAGTTTAGGCGTAAAAAAAACGTTTTTTATTTTAAATTTTTAATCATTTTAAAAAAATTCAATAATTCAAATAATACATACAAAATATCTAAAATTATAAAATACTGTATTTACAATTATTAAAGATGTATTTCTATTCATTTAAAATTATAATTACATAACGTAGATAACTTGTAGCTTAAATCTTACCTAACTATTTATCGGACTCCGATTCAATATCTTCTTCTTCTTCTTCTTCTTCTTCTAATTCGTCGTCTGTATCATCCGATACAAAATCATCATTATCGGGCTCCCTTATTTCATTTTGATCATTTCTTGTACCTCTTGTAGGGCGTGCAGAGAAATTGAGAGATTTTGCGCCGTTCTTCCGTCTTTTTTCCCGTTCCTCCGTTTCCTTAGTTTTTAGGAGTTTGGAGTTTTTGAAGTTTGAAGGGATAGTCGGCAATTGAGTTTGGGTTGTCAGTTTTATTAAAAAAAGAAAAACAAAGGAAAACAGTGAGCCCCCTTAAAATCTGGCCCCGAGACTGAGTCGCGCCTAGGCGTGCCTAATAACTAGGCGCGTTTAGGAACGCCTAGGCCAATATTAAGCGGTCAACATTGTCGTTGACCGCTTAATTTCCCCTTAGGCTCAATGCTAAACGTTTTCATCAAGTTTCCCGTCTAGGCGACCCTTAGGTGTGCTTTTAGAACATTGGATATAATATCTTTCTCACTAACATGACATTTGTTCCAAATCTTTAACATATTTAGTGATGTAACTAACTAAATGTACACGTGGCACCTCGTCACGCCATTAATAAATTTTTACGTTTTCGATCACTCACTAAAATTTGAAAAATGTCTTCGATTTCTCATTGAACTTTAAGGTGATCGAATTTTGGCCGTTACACTTATAAAAATAACTTCGGCCTATTTTTTTGTTAAAAAATGTGTGTCACAATCGCAAGGGTCACTTAAAAGTAATAAAATGGACAAATGAGTTTGAGTTGTCGAGCCCACGAGAAATGATTACTCAATTACACTATAGTTAAATTTAATTTTGATATATTTTGTAGAATTTTGAGCTATTTTAATCATTTGAAAATTTTAAATTTATTGTGAATTTCGTTGCAAAATTCAAATTTTAATTTAATTTTAACATTGAAATGCACAATAAATTTGAATTTTTCAAATGATGAAAATGACTCAAAATTCTACAAAAGTATATCAAAATTAGATTTAATTATTGTGTAATTAAATAATCATTTCTCGTGTAATCGACAACTCGAATTCGTTTGTACACTTTATTACTTTTATGTAACCATGCGATTGTGGTACAAATTTTTTAACGAATAATATGTCAACAACATTTTATAAATTTAATGGTAAAAAATTCAACCACCTCAAAGTTTAGTGAGTAATTGAAAACATGGTAATTTGTTAGTGACGTGACGAAATGCCATATGTGCATTCAGTTAGCCATGTCACTAATTCCGTTAAAGATTTAAAACATATGTTATGTCAGTAAATAATGTCCAATATTTAAATAAGTTTAATGGTTAGAACTCGACATTTTAAACTTCAAAAACAATCGAAAACACATACATAAGTTCAATGACCATTGAGAGAGTTAACTCATCATCCGGCATTATCTATAAAATGTGTGATTCGGGGCTTGCAATATTATTTTCATTCTTTTTGGTTATAATTGGTCCTTAGTCTACGTGTTTTCGGAGAATATATAGTTAAAAAGAAACAAAAAATAGATTCAATCCTTAGCTGACTTGTGGTTGTCATGGGTACCCTCATTTATGTCCAACACCGCTTTTCATGACAAGTCATTTACTTGTCATCTTATCAGTGCAATGACGGATGAAACGAAGATAAAATTAATCTCTCTCTTTTGCCTATTGACAATTAGATGATTCAATCCATTCCCTTAAGTTATGATCATCGAGAGGGCAGTCTTATATGTCATTATGATTCTATAGGTCGATATTCTATTAAAAGTGGGTATAATGTACTTCTCAATTCCCATATAAACTGGATCAATGTCCTAGCTCCAATAAATTGTCTAAATGGTGAAAGGAGTTGTGGAAAATGCGCCTTCCCGTCAAGACATTCGTTTGGCGGTTGTTTCTTTTGCGACGATTTAATTTAATAAAAATTGCTATTTTTATTTTAAGAAAAATGACTTTCGAAGGGTTAGATATAGATGATAATAAATTGTTACAAAATTATTCAAAAACTGTTATTGTACCTTACGCAATGCAATTTGAAGAGTAGCTGTAATGAGTATTTTGGAATATTCTGAAATCGCACTTCCAGTAGTAAAAAGCGCCAAACCAATCCATACATATATGCACCACAAAATCTAAAGTAGAAACGCCAATAAAAAGAAGAACACAAAACACTCGTGAAATGGAAGCCTGAAAGATAACCAACCACACACTGCAATCGCCATAAGGATGCTGATGATCGAACCTCCTGTCACCGCCGCCCATTTCTCCGTCGCGAACTTCGACACCGCCACACGCCTCCTCCCTCGCTCCGCCACCCTCTTCGTATCCCGGTAACTTTACTACTTAAACTACAATGGAGGTCACCCAAATTTGTGTGAAGTCAACTGCTAAACTAACTGTACATTAATTCTCCTTTTCAATTGGAGCTGGAATTCATTTCATAGATTTGCTTGTTGAAAACACGAGGGAAATGAGGAATTTTCTTATGAAACTGGAAATGCTGAATATTTTTGTAGTTATATGCTGTGCAGGAACAAATATAGAAGGTTAACGGATAATTTAGTTGGACGAAGGTGCGATGGAATGGTCAGAAGCGGAAATGGAATAAGAGCGATGGCAAAAGAGCGGTCGAGCTCGGGTCCGGTGAAGCAGAATGCTAAGCCACAGAGGTATCACCCGTCGGAGGACATTGCAGAATCAGAAATAATGGTGAATGAGGCGGCCAGACTCACGCCAGCCGAAACTTCTCGAACTATAATTGAGGTAACACTGAAGAAAGATGTGATTTTTATTTGATTTTACAGTAAAAATTTCTCAGCTTAATATGTAATGCTAATGTTGTATTAAAATTTGATTCTTAGGTGAATAGCAAAGCGACACTGATGTTTTCTGGTTTTGTGAGCGACGAAATTCACGAGAACATTTTCTGGCCAGATTTACCTTATGTAACTGATGAGTATGGAAGTAAGATGTTCGCAATTGTGTTCTCATTGTTCTTTTTCATAATTAAATAACATTATATGTGTGGTAATTTACTGAAGTTTTACCTGGTTTTGTATTTCTATCAGATGTATACTTTCAAGTGAAGAATGATGAAGATGTTTTGCAAGCTTTAACTTCTGAGGAAACCATCGTGGTAAGAGCTAAAAATATACACGACTAAGAGAATTGATTCGTATATAATTTTACTGGAAATGTTAGCAACGCAAACCTGAAAACATTATTTTCATTTCTCTTAATTGCCTGGCAATCGCTTAGTTTGGTGTATGTTTTCTCATATATATCAAGACATGGTAAAGTTATTCTGCTCGATTAGGTTCAGTAAGAACTAAACGAGAACACGCAGAAAGAACTTATAGTGCTAGCTTGTGTTAAGGGATAGAATCCCACATCTAATAAAAATGTAAACATAAACCAATTTATAAAGGATTGTGTTACTCCTCTTAATAAGGTTGACCTTTTAAGATGGAAACTCAATTCTTAACAGCTTGAAATCTACAGTCTACACGAGAAAAGGGATTATGGGGGAGGGAAAAAAGATTCTGTATTGCTCTCTTCGCTCAATTTTTAAGACAGACAAAATAAGAGAAAGGGGATTATTAAAAGAGAAAAAGTTCTGGGTACTAATAGGTTCTTCCTACTTCAATTATTAATCCCTGGAGACATACTTTACTTTTTTAATACGATGCAGCAAGTCATTATTGGACTAGATACAGCAGAAATAATCAGTGAGATGGAGGCATTAGGTCATGCGGATATTGATTTTGGCATAGACGACCTGGATGATGATGATAGCGATTTTGATGATGAGGACAATGATGAAGATAGCGATAGTGGTCAAGAGGATGATAATCATGAAAAGGTGGAATCTTTTTGTTCAATTTTTGTACCTCTTGATGCCAGAACTGTAGCACTAAAGTCTGATCAACCTTGATCATATGCTCATCTGCAGGACTGGGTTGCCATTCTTGATGACGACGAAGACCACGATGAGGAATCTGATGGATCACTAGGGGACTGGGTTAAACTGGAGACAATGCAATCTTCTCATCCTATGTATTTTGCCAAAAAATTAACTGAGGTAACTATCTATATCAGATTCTTTTGCGCAATGTATAGAAGTAAACCCAAAAATGAAATATGGACTATCTTGCTATGGCTTCCAAACTATTTTTGCTTATCTTTGAACTAACATATACTCCCGTTATACATTTAATATTGTTTATTATAATTGCATATCTCTTTCCACTTAGAATAATTCGAGTTTACCTACCAATCTTATTACATCATCAATCAGTAAATCTAATTTTTTTTTTTTTCCAGGTTGTATCAGATGATCCCATAGATTTTATGGAACAGCCTTCTGCTGGTCTTGCTATACAAGGCCTTCTAAGACCTGCGTTTATGGAAGAACACTCCATCTTCCAGAAGCGTATATCTGTCCATCAATCAAGTAATGCCGATGTAAATCAGATTGCCAAAGAACAAAAGACAGGAGGCATTGTTCAGATCAATGGTCATAAACATGAAAAGGAACCAGCTCAAGATATCCCAACTTGGGCAGAGGAATTGGAGAAGGATAAAAGTCTCGGAAATGGAATTTCATTTTACAAGCTAGAGATGATTAAAATTCAGTTAGTTTCAGCACAAGGAGATCAGGTAAGCACTTTGTTTTTCTTTGATGAGTCTCAAGCAGCACGATCCTTTCATTCCTTATACTGGTTTTTTTCTACCATCAAAGGTTCTTATATTTCCCGGTTGTGCCCCCAAACGAGCTATCAAATTTCAGACACTTCATCTTCATATAATATTTAATTCAGAATCTTGATCGCTATATTAAACATTTTTCACTCGTAGAACAGAGATTCTTATTCTTGCAACTTGCAAGCATTCTTAGAGATTTTAAAAGTCGTTAATGCCGCGTCTGTTATTAATTTCTTTTAGTCTGACTATTCCAAGGGCAAAAAAATCATTTTACAGTGTTTTGCATTTCATCGAACATCGCAATGGTATGGAAAGCTTCTCTTGGATTGCACTTTTAAGAAAAAGAGAGGGCGTGTGACCTCAAGAGTTAGGAGAAGGAACTAGGATTTTCTACCTTAGTTAATACTTAATCCTTAGGATTTTCTCAAGGTGGAAGCATATGTATCAAATATTCCCAACTTGTTACAATGGAGACCACTCGATGGCTTGATGATTAGATCAACTAACTGGTATATGGATTTTACATTTGTTGTCTGATTAACTGTTACAAGAGAAATACTGGATTGGGAGTTTATATAAATGCAACCTGATTATCGTATAATAAGTCTAACTGAGAATGTACATATTTCGACTGTGGGGACATAATTTTCAACCAAACAAAATTCCAATTAGAATGAGCTATTGCTTGATACTTGAGACCCTATAATCAGCCTGGGGACTGCATTCTGCTTATTGTTTATCCGAAGTTATGCTTTACTGCTGTGAATTCACAGTATCCAGCTGTTGACCTTCTATCAAATGGAGATCTAGCCCAGTTGGCATCACTGCACCTTTCAGATACTTAAAAATGCACAATACAGCATATCCTTGACTACTCTTGGAGAGGTAAGAAACTGACAAACCATACAAGAAGATGTCTGGTCCTCTGACTATGAGATAGTTCAATTTTCCAACTGAACTTATATACCTTCTAGATTATCCTGTAATTCACCTTAATAACCTCCAAGATACATGGATCTATGGGCTGTTAATAGGTTTGGAGACCCTTAGAGAACAGATCAATAACATATTTTTCTCTGACACAGAAGGATCCCATGAATTGACCTCACCACTTCAATATCCGAAAAGTACTGTAGCTGGAAGAGCTTTATTCTGGTACAGAAACTGTTTTAACCCTGAATTCCCTTGCAATCATCTCTGATGATCTTCACATCAGGAACATATGTAACCAACATATTGTATGCGATTAGTACGCTCGTAGAACAATGAATGATGTGCACCAAATATCTACTAACCAAACTCCATAACTACACCACTAAACCTACCAAACTATGCTCTAGGACTCTAGTTAAGGCCACAGTGTTCGCCTTTGCTGCTCAAGGGATATTTCTTGTGCACCTTGCTATGCAATAAAGGAAGAGCCTAGACTTCTCCTCAGCAGCAAAACTAGGAAATTGCTTCATATGTACCTCGGCCTCAAGATTTGCATCATCACACAGAAAGACATTGTTTACATCTAATTGATGTAAAGTTAAATAAAGTGGCAGCCAGAAACCTGGTAAAGTTGACCCTCTCCACTGGGTAAAAAGTTCTCATGTGATCCAAAGCCCATAGGCAATGAATGTGTATGTCAACTATTCGTCCGGATGAACTTCAATTTAAATATCCTATTACAACCTACACAGGATTTTTTTCACCAGGTTAAATATCTAATAGTTCCAAAAGTCGTCTTTAGTGAGCAAGAATCTCATCTGGTATGGACCTCTGCGATAAATTAAAGATGAGCTTCTGAAAGAGACTTAAGGAAGGAGATGGAGTGAAAAATTATTCCCCATCTGAAAAATACTTAGGCTATAGAAAGAAAAGAAAGGGTTTATGTCCACAAGCAGAAGGCAACATCTATTTGTAATAGTAACAGTAATAGGTATAAGATGATCATACAACTTGTTTTCAACCATGTAAATTGAAAGCAGTCTTGCGCATTATGAATTTATAATGTACTAAGATGCATTTTACTGATTCATTCCTCATAATACACAGGATTCAACTGTTTGAGTTGAGAAATATACTTGTTTTCTGTGTCTGCATATTCTGCTGTTGTGATCACTTTGCTTATATGACACTTATTTTCTGCATTGAACGTAGAACTCTGAACAAATTTATATTGACTGGATATACATTTTAGATTTGATATATAATCTTATGCTTTAAATAATTTAACTTGTATTATGATTTATGCATCCTCTGAATCATTTTGAGGTGGCATGCTTTTTGATATTATCCTTCAAGGCACAAGTTTTTGAATTTTTGTGCTTGCTGCGCAGAGCTTTGTTGAAATAGAAGATTTTCGCAGAGCCCGACCTGATGCAATAGCACATTCAGCTGCTAAAATTATATCTCATCTTAAAGCTGGTGGAGAAAAGACCATGCAAGCCCTTAAATCTCTGTGTTGGAGATGCATGGGCATTCAAGTACAGGTAACTCAGGAGTGGTATTTAAAAGTTCTAAGTTATTATGAGACATTTACTTCTGTTATTGACTCATAATAATCTCTGCAATCTTGTGAATTGGTAATGGGATGATTATTAAAAACAATAGAGAAAGAGAGAATTTGAAATATTATGCCATAATTTTTTAAATGCTTAGCTTTTCTTTCTTATGGCTGTGGTTGAATGTTACAGCGTAAGGAATCTGAAAGAAACAGTATCAACCCCTCTCCTTGTTCACGTGAACTTAAATCTGAATTTTTCACCCTGAAAATATACCGTTTTGTTTCTTGAGATAAATTTATTAACGTTATGATTGGCACTTGAGTTTCTGTTCATGTTCTTGAATCATCTGCTAGTAACCACTTTAGTGTGTAATACCAGAGGAGAAAGACAATGTTACACGTTATTGTTAACAGAGAAATTTTTACATACAAAGGTGAAATTCTGCTGCTAATTTTCTAATTGAATTTATATCAGGAGGTAGCTCTTACAGGCGTGGATAGCCTTGGTTTTGAATTGAGAGTTTGCTCAGGAACACAAGTGCAGACATTGCGCTTTGCATTTAAGAAACGGGTATATTTTAAATCCTTTCAGTTGCATGAACTACCTTAAAGATCCCAACTGTCCTGTATGCTATGGCTGGCATGCATGCAATCTACATATAATGGACACTGGTACAGACAACATAGACAAGGTTGCGACTGGTATTCAGAGTTACATAGTTTTGTGGAAAAGATTATAATTTGGAAGAGAATCTGGGTGGAATTGAAATATAAAAACTTAAAAAGTTTTCAACGAGAAAAAGAAATGAACCAAAAGTCACTATTTTATTCTTAGTTCTTAAACCTAGTTGCCACGGGTGAAAAACACGCCATCTTTGCACGTTAGAAGCCTGCAATTCTTTCCTTCCACTGAAGTATGTTGCATTTGCAGGCTTCTTCAGAGTATAGTGCTGAAAGACAACTGAATGATCTACTATTTCTGAGGTCCCACAAGTATCAACAAAAGAAAGAAATTCAACAGACTGAATCTTAGCACGTAAATTTTGGTCACTATTGTATGTTTCTGCTGTGCATGCAGTCCCAAAAATGTACATAGCATATATTAAATTCTTTGCTCCATTCCAGATTATTATTCCTTGACTTCAAGCTTATAAATATGGACGTTTATGCTCTCTATTTTCTCTTTTTCTTTTCAAGCCTCACTACATAGTTCAACTTTCTTGGCGAGTGTGATGTTTTTATATCTTAAGGTGAATGTTGTAGGCAAGTTGTTGAGGATTGCTGTAATAGGAATTATTTCCTTGTCCAACTGAAGACTACTGTAAATAAAGTAGCATAGAGAAAACAGCTGCTGCTCTTAAGATATCCATACCAGGACTAGTTTTTTGTGTCAGAGTCGTAAGTTAACCTTGGAGTAAAATTGACCCTTAACTTTTCGCTTTAGTTGCACAACTAATCTTCAAAAAGAGTGTATAAATGTATGTTAAATCAACATGCGACTTTCACGGAAGCATGCATCAATTCAAAATTTTAAGCACTTGTTCAAGTTGGGAAACAAAATCTAGTTTTGTAAACTTGGAAATGTAAAGGTCGGACGATGATTTGATGAAGAATTGGATGTTTTTGTTATTCGTGGTTGATTGTGCAATTATTTTGCAAGGTTGAGGACAAACTTGCTCAATTCTAAAGTTGAAGGCTAACTTATTACTCGAACTATAATTTAGATAATAATAGTGTGATCTTTCCTAAATCTTTTCGTAGACTATAATTTAGATAATAATAGTGTGATCTTTCCTAAATCTTTTCGTAGTCTACGAAGAGATGGAGTTATTGTATTAGTTTTATCCATTATAAACATGTGTTCAGTATTTTCGAAAACTGAAAATGATTTTAAAACAACAAAGAGAACATGCACTTAGTGTTTCAATTAAGACCCTGTTATGTATATAACTAAATTTCATATTATTTAATCTCTAATGTTTTAAAACTGTTAGATGTCGGTTATTTTAAAATAACTAGTGGGGCAAATGTGTGTTGCACGTTAATTGGATGGTGTTAAAAATAAGTATGTAACAAAATAAAGAATAAGCTTGACATACAAATTATATTTACAAGCTCGACAAACCAGTTTGAGGATTGTTCCACAATTCACAATATGATAATATGTTTATCAATAACATAATCAAAATAGGTAAGTAAACATGTGTTCAGTATTTTCGAAAACTGAAAATGATTTTAAAACAACAAAGAGAACATGTACTTAGTGTTTCAATTAAGACCCTGTTATGTATATAACTAAATTTCATATTATTTAATCTCTAATGTTTTAAAACTGTTAGATGGTCGGATATTTTAAAATAACTAGTGGGGCAAATGTGTGTTGCACGTTAATTGGATGGCGTTAAAAATAAGTATGTAACAAAATAAAGAATAAGCTTGACATACAAATTATATTTACAAGCTCGACAAACCAGTTTGAGGATTGTTCCACAATTCACAATATGATAATATGTTT
>CAIGRP010000312.1:0-13565 GCA_903798385.1 Fraxinus cuspidata
TGACGAGCTCATATGTTGTTAATTCAATTTAATTAATTATGACATGCACATATATTGTTCAATTTGAAATGTGGCGAGCCCACATGTTAATCCAATTAAAATAATTATGATGAGCTCTGTTCAAAACAAAATCAACTATGATGAGCTCATATGTTGTTAATTCAATTTAATTAATTATGACAAGCTCATACATTGTTCAATTTGAAATGTAGCGAGTCCACATGTTAATCCAGTTAAAATAATTATGACGACCTCATATTATTTTGTTCAAAATCAACTATGACAAACTCATATGTCAATTTAATTTAATTAATGACGAGCTCATATGTTTTATTAATGTCCAGGTCAATTATGGTGAGCCCATAAGTTGTTCACTCACATCCAATCAGAGCATTCACTTTAGCTTTGCAGAGATGAACTTCCTTTTTTAATTCATCATTTTCTTTGGAAAGTGCTTCCATATTCGACTCCGCCTCAACTTGCTTTAACTTGGAGGCTTCAATGGCCTCATTAGCGGAAGACGTCTTAGCCTTCGCTTTCTTTAGGGCCTCTTCTGCATCATTGGCCCTTTGAAGTTGCTCTTTGTTGAGGTCCTAAAGTCGTCTCATCTCCATTTGGGCATTTTAAAAGAAGCCCTGAAGCGACCCTACAGGGCTAGCCCAGCTACCACTATCTCGATCGCATCACAGGTTTCGGCGTATGAAGAAAACTTGTCCATCCATTACTTCTGTTTAATCCTCGCAGTCCCTTTGACTTCGGTAGAAAGCATCTCCATTATTGTGGAGGCTACCTCATCAGACTTCACACCCAAGAAGTTTTAAGCCTTTCACTCGGAAGGAGCACTCCTCGTCTCCTCGCCCCTCTTCTTTCTCACCATGCTTTCCCACTCATTAGCCACCTCCTCTACATCTATTATTATCACAGAAAAAATGGGCTCAACTTGGATAGGTCATCGAAGTAACTCCCAAAGGGTTGTCTAGCTCTTTGTGGGAGGATCAGGCCCAATATTCTTTGACAGAACCAATTTCCTCTTTGAGGGCCTCTCCATAGAAGTTTTTACTTCTTCCCTTTTTCTCATTTCTTCTCTGGAAAAGGCGATAGGTTCACCTTCAAGAGGTAGGCCAGCTCGTCATGCTAGTTCTGGCTTGACTTATTCTTTCTTATCGTGCTGCCCTACAAGCATAGAGAAGAACTACTATTAGTTAGGCAAATGAGTGTCAACCTAATTGAGAGCAAAAGTGGACAGTTATTGTTATACGTTGGCTTACCTTTAGTAGCCATCATTCGGTGAGTTACGAAGATGTTTGGTTTCCCAAGTACGTTCTTAAAATACCTCTTCTCTGAGGGTAGTTTGTAGTTAGCCTTGATTATAGTCCTCTCTGATGGCTCGAGCTCAAACCAATTGACTGCAGCTGAATAAAACACACATCAGAAACCAGAAATAAGGGGTAAAATTGAAAGAAAACAAAAATCACATCAGCTAAGGCTACACCCACTATACTCATGATACTGGGTCGATACAGTTATCTTTGAAACTCCATCTCCCTCAATTGTCTACTGTGACCCCTAATCTAGAACTAATACGACTTCCAGTTCTTGATAGAGGTTGGAGTGACCCAAATGAAGGGAGAGTGTGATCCCCAGGGATTCATACAATACCACCCCTTGCAGTCACTCCCCCCACTTGAGACTCGGGGTTGGAATAGGGTTTGGAAAACGTGTGTGGGCATATCATCGCCAAGAGTGACCTCCTTCTAAAGAAGAAAGGCCTCTACTAGTTGGCTCTACGCATTTGACATTAGTTGGGTGGGGGCACGTTATAGTGCCTAAGGATATATTAAAGAAAAGGTGTAATAGGAGCTTCATCCCCCCACTTAGAATGGCCTCGCTTACTGCTACACACCCCTCCCTAGGGAAACAAGCTCTTTCCTCAGGGGTCGGCAAAAACATCTTGATATTATCAGGGATTCTATACATCTCCCTAAAGGTCTCCAACTCACTCTTGTTTATGTTTGCCTCCCACAGAGAGGCCCCCATCTAATTCTACGGTCTATGGGGCCCTCCGACATCATCCATGCACTGTGAGGGCCCCCCATGACCTCCATGATTTTCTCAATGGGAATAAGGAGAGGTATACCCCCCTAAGCAAAAATTAGTGCCATATTTACTTCGAAAGCCCCCCCAGACGCTTTCTTTTTCGAAGAGAAAGCCATTTAACGCAAATAAGATGGAAAATTCAAAAAATGTTGCGCACTTACGCAAGTTTAAGACGCTTGGAGAAAGTGAAAACAGTTTTGTTTGCCGGAAAAAAGACAATGGTGGTACTTAAAAAAGATCAAGGACTTTCAAGACTTAGGGTTTTTAATTTTCACAGAGTGAAAAAAAATGAGAAAAGTAGGTTTTAGGCCTTTTATATATGCAGGATGAAAGAACCCCCAACGTTGGATCTTCTCCCACTTTAATATAAGTCGTACATCTGCAATCTCATCTACTACCTTGAAACCAAAAGGCACTTATCCAAAATTTGAATCAAGGACTTAGATAAAATCGTGAATTATACGCGCCTTAGATTGACATAAACCTCGTCAACTGTAAAACATCATCATCATTTCGCATTAAATGGACACGTAATATGAACCTTGAAAACTGCCATACCACCTTGATATTTGTCCTTGGGAGCTAACTTTTCTCTCAAATCATCAAAGCACGCAACCCAACGTACTTCGACATCAACAATGAGGCTCGACATTTGCTCCTAGGGAATTATCGTGTATCATTCAACCTTATCACAAGCTTCAATTATCAAAGGGGCTCAACATCTACTCTAAGGGCCTCGCCTCGTATCATTCAGCTTTATCACAGACTTCAATCAACAATGAGGCTCGACATTTGCTCCAACGGCCTTACCGTTTATCATTCAGCCTAATCAAAGGCTTCAACTATGAAAGAGGCTCTACATCTGCTCCAATGGCCTCGCCTTGTATCATTTAGCCTTATCACAGGCTTCAATTATCAAAGAGGCTCGATATCTGCTCCAAGAGCCTCGTCTCGTATCATTTAGCCTTATCATAAGCTTCAATCAACAATGAGGCTCGACATCTGCTCCAAGTGTTTCTTCAAACTCGAAAGTCCACGCATTATATGAATAATCATACCTGGACTTCATGGACTATTGTTATATCATGTCTTTTTCTTCAAACTCGAAAGCCCATGCATTATATGATTAATCATACCTAGACTTCAGGGACTATTGTTACGCCTTCCAAAACTAGGATCTAGACGTGGTCTCAATAAACTTACATGGCTAACGGCTTGAAGGGCCCACACCTCATACACTGACATGCAGTGACCTAGTTATACGCGGGCGACCCACTTTTACACCATTCAATTGTAAACTAATTCTGCAAATTGTTCTTAATTTTTTTCAGGTTTCAGGCATGAAGATTAGTGATGTAACATATCAAGACATACATGGGAATTCAGCAACATAAATTGCAATGAAATTTGACTGCAATAAAGGAAATCCATGCAGTGATATTACCTTGGAAGATGTTAAGCTGACCTACAAAAATGAGCCGGCTCATTCGTCATGCATTAATGCCATTGGGAAGTCTTCCGGCTTAGTTGAGCCTAATAGCTGTTTGTATAATTAGAAAATTATTTATAGTATTTATACTTATACAAGACTATAGGCCATTTACATAAATTGAGCTCTGGAATAAAGAATATAGTGAGTATAGAAATTTGGAATTTAATACAAGAAATCAAAGTTTTCATATGATTGATAGTTAAAAGCAAAAGCTTGGTACTTGGTGTAATCTAATATCTAATTATCACATGATACTATATTGCTAAATCAATATCCAATTAGGGGATATGTTTATTTTATAATTTAACCATCGATGGATTTTTTCAGTTAATGACAACTATAGTTATAACATATTTGAATATATGACTTCATAAGGAAAATAGAAATTCAATGCTCATCTAGGATGCAAAAATTATTCATAGATATCACTTGCCAAAAAGTAATGTACAAATATGGGTGAAGGAAAGAGGTGGTAGGTAGACTCAGAGGCAAAGCTAGCACCTGACAAGCCCTGTGGCTGCCCGTGTTGGCTCTGCCGAAAAATTTCATTTTTTCTTATATTGAGTGGCCATCCATGCTCAGGATTCCTGGATCCATCATCCGTAGGCTCATTTGCCTATTTCACTTTTTCTATTCACCAAAAAAAAAAAAAAATTATTATGGTTAAATTTTTTTTTTTTTGAAATGGTAACGAATATAAAAAGTAAAAAATGAGTAGTTTCAATATTGGTATAGGTCCAATAGCAAATATACTTGTAGTTTAAAGGTTTTTAACTTCAAGCATGAAATGTGGATACAAATATTTAACTCGTTGTTGTTTTTAAAGGAAATTCTCTTAGATGAAGTTCCCATCAATTGCAAGAGAAATATAAATAGGTACACAATACAACTAGCAGTGCATATCGGCACACGAAATAATAGTCAATAAAGCTAGTTTATGAGCTACTTCATTCCCCTCACGGGACGTAAAGAAGTAAGACTTACCACTGACCTGAGATAAGTTAGCGACAATATCCAATAAGACATGACCATTTGGGAATAGGGTCGACACATTTTTTGCACCATTTACCACATGAATACCATCACTCAATATCTATACGAAGTCCGACATCTACAGCAAAGTGGAGGCCTTCACGTAGCGCCAACGCTTGAGCATCTTGTGGTGAAAAGCATACTGCTAATCTTCTCGCAAATGTTGCCAACAAAAAAAAAAACCCAAATTAATATGTTAACACTGCACCCACACCAATGCAGTCCAGATTATTTTGCACTGCAACATTTGTACATGCTTCAGAAGCCTGCTGATACACATGCTTATCCATGCTTTATACTTGACTAGTTATTTATAATCGAGCGGATGTGTACATTGTACCTATTTTAGTGTAATTATGTTAATTGTAAGAGAGAACCCGACTCCGATGCAATTCGCACGAAAAGAGATGATTTCAAGTCAAATTAGAGTTGATTCCGAGTGATTAAAGATCAACTCATTGCACATGATCAATAAGAAGCATAAATCTAGCAAAACGTAAGAAAATCACAAGTTTGCGAGCAAAAACCAAATTGAAATGATTAAAAGATGAAGGACACATGATGCAAATAAAAAGGGAATTAAGTTGAACCAAAGAAGGAAGCTATGTACCAAGTTATAGATGAGGAAATTCCATTGTACCTTGTAATTGTGATCACATGGAGCGAGAAATTTGCACCAGTGAGTCCAAAGTTAAAAAGAAGCAATCACAATTAATCACCACATGCGATCACATGCATTTATCTGACACGAAAGATTTTGTTTCGGATAAGATACAAACATCTCTAACGTTGATTCGGACTTTAATTAGTGACGGACCCAGAATGTCGAGTGAGTTAGAGTGTTGTTGACCGTTTATGGTTGCAATAACAAAATTATTTATTAATATTTAATTAAATAATATTAAAAAAATACATATGAATATATAATAATTACTAATTTTGACTCCCTCATTTAAGGGTTGAAACGAATTAAAATGAAATTTATACATAAAATATGATTAAATGGTAAATACAAGTTCCAAACTTAGGTGAAGCTTATGCAAAGTTCATAAAACAATGAAGTTTAGAACTATTTTTAACAAAAAAAAATGTAATTTTCAAACTCCTAGAAGAATAAAGAACGTTACTTATATTGTCTAAATTTAAATTTTACAAAATAAATTAATAAAACCTAACAATAAAAGTATATATTATGCATAGTTATCATACCTAATCTGGTCGTTAATTGAAAAAATCACCGGATAAGTGGTTAAATAGTTGGGTCATCAAATTTTAGTTAAAAAAATAATTTTTAAAACAAAGACTATTAGTTTGATATACCAACATTTCTTGTTTAGTTAATTAATCTACAATTGTCATAGTGGTCAAGCCTTCAATCATCACATATTGAGTACAGAGTTCAAATCTTATCTATTGCAAATGTATTATAAAACTTTTCTTTCAGGCAATTTGATAGCTAAAAAAAATTAAAACAAGGAGAAGAGGTCCTGGAACCAAAGCCTATACTATCACATAGAAAAGCAGTGCTCTACCATATGAGCTACACAACCTTATGTTTAAAAATGATATGTTTATAAATATTTAACATGAATTACCAAAGCTTTATAACTCTTTTTTCCCAACGGATCCAATAATGGCGGTCGCGTCGGTTTACCGGATGCTGGATCTGCCCCTGTCTTTAATCGTTTTATGTTAGTAGTATCAATTGGTGTCCAGTCTCCAACACAAACAAATATATTTGTCATCTAAGTGTAATATATATGCATCATTAAACGAGATATAATAGGGTCATATGTGAGGATATATTAAATTCTATTCGACAGTGATTATTGAATAGATTAAGAACATTGATTTTCAAGTCCGAATACGTGTTGTCAAAGTCTTAAATTGATATTAAATAGAAGAATATAGGGAGATTCGAGTTCTTTAGTATTTCATTTAATTGAGTTTCAAGGAGGCCGGACATTTGAGCAATGGTGGAAAGTACAATTTACTATTAAAATGGAGCTTAGTGAGTTCACTCTATGTGAATGGCAAACCACCAAAAGCACAAAAAAATTTAGTAACCTGGTGCCTTTACTACTATATGACAAGGAATTGTAATTTTAGCTTTATTAGTCTTTTTGACTTGTATTGTGAACGATTGTTTCTCAAAGTAGGGGATAGTTGGCAGGTGCCGATAATCTCTTTATAGTGCAATCCAGTTTTCATAAAAGAAATCCGATAATCTCTTTATAGTGCAATCCAGTTTTCATAAAAGAAATTATTAATGCATTTGTTCATTGTCAATCAATAAATTCTTAATAACATTTACAGAACATGTTTTTTTCTGAGTGAACTAGAAAGCCATTTTTTAATAGTTATTTGAATAATGGATCCACCTTACCAAATATACCTAATATGTGAGATGACCTAAGCTGTTAAGCTAACAGAGGTGCTAAATGAACATGATCAATGATAGAATCTTAGACTGACAAAATTTCGTGAAAAATGTTGCAAGTACGGGGAATAACTCACGGATTTTTAACAGGAATTTGAATGGTAGCATCATGTCCATCGGTGTGTTATTTTCTGTCTTCCCATTTTGAATATATTCCCTCCATTTCCAATTCCTGTACCAATTCTGTATAATTTTTTCTGTACTTATAGCAAGATTCAAATTTCATTTTAATAGTAATCAGAATTCTAGTTATTTGAATAATGGATCTACCATACCAAATATACCTAATATGTGAGATGACCTTGTGAGATGACCTAAGCTAACAGATGTACTAAATGAACATGATCAATGATAGAATCTTATAATGACAAAATTTCGTGAAAAATGCTGCAAGTACGGGGAATAACTCACAGATTTTTAACAGGAATTTGAATGGTAGCATCATGTCAGTCGGTGTGTTGTTTTCTCTCTTCCCATTTTGAATATATCCCCTTCATTTCAAATTCCAGTACCAATTCTTTATAATTTTTCTGTACTTATAGCAAGATTCAAATTTCTTTGACACTTGAAAAATTTAAGAAAAAATTGTCAATCAAAATCTTTCATTTCAATACCTAAAAATAGCCCTGGTTGAATATGCTTAATTCGCTAACTGAATTAACCGTAACATAGGCAGAAGAATACAGTCCAGACTCCAGCCGCAAAAACGCATATGACCACTGTAATTCTTATTTTACTGTGCGCAAAAGTCTAAAAGACAAAAATACATACTGATAAGCTATCATTGTCCACTTTGACCATAATTCTTAAGTGTGATTCCAAGAAATTGTAGGCCATGTAATTAGTATAGAGGTCAAAATAATCACATGCATTGCTGTTGAAAAAAGAAAAGAGTGCCTGAAACAAGGAATGAGCCCTCAAATATTGGATAATTATCGTCATAATTTTACTTCATGGTTTTATGGTATGTATCATCCGTCACAATTTGAATAGATGAAGTTTTGAAAGGTACATTTTTTTTTTATCAAATTATAAAAATTAAGAAATGTTGACATAGACATGTTCTTCCTTGAATTCATGCAGTGTATTTGGCATTTCCTTATGCAAAAAATAAAAAATGTCACCTGAATTCGGCATGTTCTTTCCATATCAATGAAAAATGATAATCTTTATTTGAATTATTGCACAAATGATTGAGCCCTAATTAAGAAAAGTGCATATTTTGATTTTATTTAATTTTAAAACCAACATATTTTCCCTATTTCAAAAAATTAATAATAAAGACTATTGATTGTGAATAATTGAAAAAAGAAAAATGAAGTAGGATAAACAAAGATCCATAATGTTGAACTAAAATTTACAAGCACTGGTTTTTTATTTAACTATATATCAAAATTGCATGAGCAGAGTCACAAAATTGACACTTAAAATATATTTCCATAATTGTTACATACCAAATCCAACACCGATAAATGAAGATAATATTGGAAATAAAATTTACATACTAAAACAATTAGCCCATTTGTTCAAGAATATTTATTACAAACCAAATTTCTGGCTTATAAATGAATTAGTCCACAGTTCCAAAAATTAAACTGACCAGAATTTCGAATATTATGTTCTTGAAACACGATTTTTCTCTCTCGTTGAAGACCATTTGCTAAAACCCTACCTCACAGTACTAACTTTAGTGGTCAAGTATGTTTAAAAACTTTAAATCTTCAGGATTTTACATGTATTGGTTTGGATTTAGAGTTGAGCCATTTTACCAAAAAATGTAGCCCACCTAGTTGATAGAAGCAGTGTTGGTAGAGTATGATTGAATGTAAAAATTTACTTAAACAGTCATGTGGCATTATGTTAAAGAATTGACAAAGTTCTCTGGCAATGTAGCAAGATTGTTGGATTTAGAAATTGTGATTTGGAAAAAATATTTTGAAACACATTATCACGACTTATATATTAAGTTAGGCAACTCGTAAAATATATGTGCGAGCATGTAATTTTTTTTTTCATAAGATTCTTCTTAATTGGCAACTCAAAACATGATTACAATTTCCATTCCTCGTTGCTTTATTTATCAACTTTTATATTTATTTACACTCAACAGGCAGAAGATTGCGGTCCAGCGGCAAAAACGCGTGTCAGAAGCACGTTATAAAATCAATGTTGATTCTTAATTTATTAATAGCTTGCAAGTCAAAACAACATTAGTTAATTAGGTTGTCATTACTAGACAGTTGCTAATTATACTGAAATCTTGTCCTTGAAAATTATTGTCGTTAAAAGCAAAACTACTTATAGTAATTATTATTTATAGAGTCATTGGATATCAAGTAACAACAAGTATAAGATTCAGTTCTTCACTTTTACTAATATGAAAACTTTAGATCCTTGTATCAAATACACTTTTTTCGTAGACTCATTCTTAGATTGGTAGTCTATGTTCTACATATATAATTTATATTTCTAATGAAGTACGAGTCCTTTTAAGTAATTTTTTAATTATACAAGCAGCTATTTGGTTGAACCAAGCCAGAAGACTTCCCATCGGCATTAATGCATGACGACTGAGCCGGTTCATTGTTGTAAGTCAGGTTAACGTCTTCCAATGTAATGTCATTGCATGGATATTGTTTACTACAATCAAATTTCATTGCAATTTCTGTTGATGAACTCCCGTGTATGTCTTGATACGTTATATCACTAATCTTCACACCTGAAACCTGAAAAAAAAAAAATAAATAAATAAATTTAGACCCTTTTCAGAAGTAATTTGCTAGTTAATTGTGTAAGTGCATTGAGATTTTTTTGTGAACGAGTTCCCTCCGATTTATCCCAATAGCAAAGAGTAACTAACCTGATTAGGGCATTTGTTGTCGTCAGGGCAGTAATTTTGGTCAATAATTATTGGGTTTTCAACGTTAACCATGACAACATCCTGGAAAAGAACATCTTTAACAAATCCATTGCTTGGCCTCGCCCATGTCTTCACTCTCACCCCATTTTGAGTTCCTGTAAATGTAACTGTTTTAACTGTCACATTTTGCACTCCAGGTTCTTGCAAATCCCAGCCAAGACTCCCAATGCTGCAAAATTTCACAAAAATTCATTAACTCAGCAACAAGTAGCAGGCAAATAAATAATTGGGAATGCATATTATATGTGTTGAATATCGATTTAATAAAAAAATAGTTTATTTCTTTAGTACCTGATCCCATGGCCGGGGCCGCAGGAGACGTTTTCGATCCACAAGTTGGAGGTGCCGGGGCCTATAGAGACACAATCATCTCCGGTGCCAATTTTAGAGTTCATTATTGTGACTCCTAAAGATTTTTCCACGTGAATTCCGTCGGTGTTTGGGCTATTCCCTGCTGCTGAAACCTTCGTTCCAACCAGCTTGGCGTTCTGGCATCCATAAACCAGAATGTGGAATTTCTGGCTATTTATTGAAGATAATCCATTGATCAATATGTTTTTTGAATTGTAGAAGGCCAGAGTCTGTTTGTTGAAGATACAATCAAAAAGTATATTAGAATATATTATAGAATTTCACAGGCAAATAAAGTAGTTTTTCAAATGATAAAATTCCATTTCTTGTTAAACATACCGTTGCTCCATTTGGGCAATTCTTGCCGGAATTCTTGCAAGCCCACAAATCAGCCCCTTGGCCATCTATGATTCCACCAATGACAGAAACTCCGGTCACTCTTTCGAACTTGATCCAGTTACCAGAATTTCCAATAACATTATAATCAGATGGAGCTACAAGAGTGCCATCAATGCGTAGCGTTATGGCCGAGTTTTTGCATAACTGGCCGGCAAAACTTGTGACACCGAGCAAGTATCTTCCTGGTGGCACGTAAATGGTGGCTGGCTGTGTAGAAGAACAGGCTGAGGCCCATGCACTCAAGAATGCCTTGGTGCAATCAGTTTTTCCATCAGGTTTTGCTCCCAAACTTTGGACATCGTAATTAGCATTGGCTGCAAGTGATGAGTAGTGGAAGAAGGTGAAGAGGAAATATTGGAAACCAAGAAGAAAACTTAGAGAGCGAGCCATTATATGTGTGCGTGAGGCAGAGATCGTAATTAGCATTGGCTGCAAGTGATGAGTAGTGGAAGAAGGTGAAGAGGAAATATTGGAAACCAAGAAGAAAACTTAGAGAGCGAGCCATTATATGTGTGCGTGTGGCAGAGAAGGACAATGGGAGAGATGGGATTTGAAGAAGTTATAAGAGCTATTTATAGGCTTTAGTTTGTGTATTGTGAGTTCAAATCAAAACAGAGCTATTTATAGGCTTTAATTTATATTTCTATTTGGATAAGGGAATGTATCAAGTTTTTGCTTTTAAATATATTCTATGACTCGAGTTTGGTGTATTGAGTAAAGAACCTGAAATTAACCACGAGCCAAACAAACTCTCTACTTGATGTATGGTGATGATGAGAACGGCAAGAGTGAATGCATTAATAGTTTCTTTAGCTTTAATTATACTAATAATCTTTTAACGGAATTAATTTTTTATTATTATATTATTTATTGAAACGTGATACAAAGTGATTTTGCCATCTAATTTAATCTAAAAGTGACAACGTGCTAAAGATATTAAATTTATCAAAATCTATCGTTACTCAATATTTCATTATATACAATGAAACACATCTCTTTAGAATTATCAAGGCACTCTAGATTAATTATATTGTGAACATACACTGAAGTGACTCATCAAGTAGTAAATTTTTTACTTATAAGTGAAATGGTCTCTTATTAAGTAATATTTATAATTTATAAACAAATTTTTACACAAAAGTAATTTTTTATAAATAATATTTTCTTATAAGTAATTTTTTAATTTTAATGTAATTTTTTTGCTTATAAATAATTTTTTTAGTTATTACATTTTTATTTACAAGTCAGTTTGAACAAAATATTTTGGTTTAAATAATTTTTTTATAAAGATAAATTAGAAGAAAATATGAAAAATGGCAAAAAACCGTCGATACGGTGAGTTGAGAAAATCAGTCAAAATTACAATACATCTCCAAAATAATATATATATATTCAAGTATGATATGTCATGAGTTGCCAAATGATAGGTCATAATTTTACCATGCGTTCCATACAGTATAGTATCTAGAGGTCAAAATAATCACATTCAAAGCTTTTGAAAAAAGAAAACAATTCCCTCAATCAAAGGAATGTAAATCGGCAATAAAATTAGGATAAAATCATGATACCAACTTTTTTATAGGGATTAGTTGCGAAAGGTCTGTTTGGAAACGGGCTTGAGTCGTCTACGTGGATTGAATTGTCATGCATGCCTTTATATGATTAAGTGGATTTTTTTTATTATTTATTTTAAATATTAACTTCCAAACAAAAATAAATAAAATCGTCTTCTCCCATCTTTCTATATATGTGAATACACACTTTAATTGTGTCATTGGCCCCTAACTTTTATTTATTGTTACACTTGTGTTCTTAAATTTTTTTCATCATATTCTTATTATTAACCTTTCATCGATTGGCAAATCTTGTCTTTAATGATGATTTTCATCCAACAATTTTGTTATATGCTTTAAAACGGCGGACAAGTATTTAATAAGAATAATTTATTTATTTTTTGCTCATTAAATACAAGGGTAAATAAATATTCTTATTCCCTCTTAACAAAATCTTTGATAGAAATCGTTACCAGAGACAATATATATTAATTAATGAAATACTCAAGAATACAACGAAAAAANAATACAAGGGTAAATAAATATTCTTATTCCCTCTTAACAAAATCTTTGATAGAAATCGTTACCAGAGACAATATATATTAATTAATGAAATACTCAAGAATACAACGAAAAAATTTGGGGACATAAGTGTGACAATAACTAAATGTTATGAATATTTCATACAATTCAAATGTGGTGCAATTATAAGAAAATGTGATGTGAATATATTTAGTCAACTCTATTCTATATCACATTATAAATTCTTATTGTAAAATATTTTGGACAAACAAGTAAATAACTAAAGAAAGATCGGTGGATGTTGTTTGTAACTCGTACCTCTAAACTAACGTGAATGAATCAAATGTCAGTATTTCTCATTTTTAAATTATAATGTCCGGTCTTCAATGTAAATCGTAATTACGTCAAAGAAAAACTGCAAAGATATCAATAACCTATTTTGATAGATGGAGAAAAGTGTCTGACAATGAAAATGATTAACAATTTTAACTTTTGATTGTTGTGAATCTTGTGATATAAAAGTAATGAAAGACCTAATTGAAACGGTTAAGATTTTGAAAGTTGTGTAGAAAAATCCCTAAAAAGTGTGCAGATCTATATTCAGAAATAATCATTCAAATTGCTAATTGTTGGGATTAACCTTAATCTTTCAACATTGGTTCATGTATTTGTTAACATGCCTAAACTAATTGAATTGGCCTTAATATAGGCAGAAGATCGTGGTGTAGCAGCAGAAACGCAGGTTAGAAAGCACGTTAT
>CAIGRP010000320.1:0-25331 GCA_903798385.1 Fraxinus cuspidata
TTAAATGCCGAGAAATCATACTAAAATTTTCTAATTTCCATCTATTTTACAATTGAATTAAAATATTTACAATGTGTGAGTCATGGGGCTTAAGTAAAGCTGCGGTCCTTGACAGCTAGGGTGGTATTTCACACCACTCGCATGTAACACAAAATTTAGAATAAATTATATTTATTTTATATAGTATTTTATTTTAATATAAAAAAAATGAGGACTGAAATGGTATGTATTTTTAAATATTATCTTATTTGAGCCAAATAATTATGTATGGATAGAGTGATAGATGTTTATTTTGATAATGATTATCTTTTGTAATTTGGATAGAGTTTGATTGCAATTTTAATTTGATAAAGTTTAAAAGTAATCATAATTCTATCTTTTGAAATAAATTCTTATCCAAATTCCTTATATACATCATTTTGAATTCTAATTGTATACAAACTCAATTGAGAATTTCAACTATAAATAGTGTGTCAATGTCCCACAATTCATTACCACAAAATTTTACACAGCAGTTTTCATATAAATCAGCTGTAAGTTCTAAGTATATTTTTATTATCAAAGCTCGTTCGATCAATCAAGGTAAGATACTTTTGTGCAAGTTGTTAGTTTTTTTTATATTTTTATATTCAGTAATTTATGCATGAATTGCCAGTGGACCTTTGGGTTCAACCTAACGAAATGTGAAATATTTACACAGCAGTTTTCATATAGATCAGTTATAAATTCTAAGTATATTTTTATTATCAAAGCTCATTCGATCAATCAATGTAAGATTCCTTTGTGCAAGTTGTTAGTTTCTTTATGTTTTTATATTCAGTAATTTATGCATGAATTACCAGTAGACCTTCGGGTTCGACCTAACAAAATGTGAAATCCTCCGAGAATTCAAAATGAGAAATGATGGGTATCTCGCTTGATCACGGGTATACTCCATAATGAGAAATGTGGTATAAATTGTCTATGTTATTGTTATATAATTGCGTATGGGAACTGTACGTATCTTACTGGGTATTTTTTTAAAATACTCACACTTACTATAATCTTTCAGGTTAGTTCGAATTGATTGGAATTATGAGAATGTGCAGCGGACTGCCAAGGGATTTCAACACGCAAAAGACACTAAGTTTTCCGCCTTTAGATTTATTAGTAGATTTGTTCAAATATTATTATAAAATTAGTTAGTTAAGAACGTAATTATTTTCTAAAGATACGATTTCATTATTTAAATTTAAGTTTATGAATGTTCCAATATTTTGTTTATTAAAGAATTCTATATTTTATCGTTCCATAGAGGAATTGAAATATTGGTAACACTCCAGTGTTTGTAAAATTTTGGGGCGTTATATCGCGTCTCCATTCATGACCATTGGCCTCAGAAACATCTTCTGGACGTCGTAGAGGATGCATTAGACGCTTTAGAGGTGAACTTTACACTTTGCATGTGTGTATCATTGGGAGGTGATAAGGAACCTTAAAGTTTTAAAAAATAGAACAATAGTTCGATGATGTGGTAGACATGTAGCTTGGTGAGTTAGTGCTAACGTGATGGTCACAATTGTGGCATCCAAGAGGGAAAAAGCAAGATGATTGTATGCATCCGTTCCAATACAACAAGAGTATGCTGAAGTCATGGACCATCTCGAAGAAGTGCAATCTGAATCCACGGTCTGAAGTAGTGTGATCTAAGGGTTCACATTGATCCATACCTAATGATGTGACCTTAAGAGACATTTAGAATTTTATACAAAAGGTACCCCCAATTCTAGAACTCTTACATTATATCAATTACAAATCTAAAATGATTTCTAAATATCCTCTCTCCAAAATTATGTCCGGATTATTTTTTGAAAATAAAATTATTTTTGAGTAATTTAAAGTTGGTGTTTTGTTCCATTCAAGAAGATTATAGTCAAAACATTAGTTCAATCGATAAAGTTAATACAATGTAACTGACTTTGAAAAATCGTTGTTTCTTGGAAGATGAAAGTTAGATAAATCTTGCTAGCACGGTGCATGAGGTGAAATCTGTTTCAAGAAAATTTGCTATAGTGTACCTCGATTCATCTACTTCTTCTCAAATATTATTACGTGTAAATTAATGTTAAATGTCGTGATAATCTCATGGAATAATGTGAAATAATTATAAAATAATATTCAATCCATATACATAGAATCAAATGGAATAATATATACTATGTTTGTCTTTAATTTGAATTTAGTAGAACACAACCTTTTCTTTGAACAAAAATAAATGATATCTGTGAATTCAATTGACTAGAAATGGATGGTTTTCTTTGGAAAATTCGCATTTTTTTTTTCATTCTTGAAACGTATTATAAGCTAAAGACAAATAGAAGAAAATAGGGAGAGTCAGTAGACTTATATGTATTTTATTTGGAACCAAAATTTTATATTTATATGTAAGAATTAGGATAGTGGTGGTACAATTGTCATTGACATATAATAATTAATTTATAACAAATTAAAATACTTATTATTTTCACCAAATATGTAGGAATGAATCATTACGATTTCTAGCCAATTTATTGAAAACGTTCCTTTTCATTTGCAATAAATGTCCATCTCTAAAAAAATTAATTATTTTTTTTTCAAATTTAGTTATTTAGAATTAATATGAAACATGGCACTTATTCATTCAATAATTATTATCATGGTTATGGTCGAGACCATCAAAATCATGGGCAAATGAATTTATATGCGTAATTAACATTGTACGCAGTCTCATAAGGTGATATATTACATATCTTCCTTTTATAAAGAAAATCGATTTTGATTTCTAAATTTAATTAGTATAATCATTTTTATTAAGAAATTCAATTTTGAATTAAAAAGAAAATTCATTTAACTATATTCATATGGATGTGAATAATATGGGACTCAAATAACCTATATGTTTCAACCAGTTAACTATTAGATGCATCAATCTGAATGGTTAAATATTTAAGTTGACTAGGAATCTAACCATCACATGTACATAATTTAAACTATAGATTTTTTATAATATTTACATTATAATTTCCGAAATGAATGGGACTAAATAGGAACAAGAGAGATCTGCCGAAGAAGATCCTTCTCCTTCCTTTTTTCGGAAGAAAATGAGGATCCAAACAAAATTGATGAAACGGAAGAAATCTGAGTTGACGGAAAGAAAAAAACACAGGATGAATTCCACTCTCTATTTACCAAGATAGACTCTAAAAATAGTCCAGTTTATGAAGATTCTTATCCGATGAATATCAATGAAAATAACGACAATTCAAAATTCAAAATACTTATCAAAAAAGGGGAAAATAAAGACCTTTTCAACAAATATGTTAANGAGAAATGAAAATAACTACAATTCAAAATTCAAAATACTTATCAAAAAAGGGGAAAATAAAGACCTTTTCAACAAATATGTTAATTTTAATAGGATACGAAATAATTATTTTTTATTTTTTTAGATTTATAAATAATAATTATGATGTATAATAACAAACCAATAATTAGTCAAATAAACGTTGTGATAAAGCTGAAATGGGAAAAAATAACCTTTTTTAATTGTTTGTGGGTCCCAGTAGGTAATAAAATTGATTATAAATTTCAAGAATTTTACCCCCAAAGTTCAAACTGTGGGTGAATCACATGACAAAGGCAATTCCATCTCATCAACACGATTGAGCAAATTTGAAGTATATTTTATTGTAAGTTTGAATATTTCAAAGTTTGAGAAAAGTAAGGGACCGATCTATTTACCATTTTCAAATCGTTTTCTGTTTTCGATTTTTTCAAAACAGTGAAAACGCGTTCTCTTTCCTATTTTCGAAAACGCGTTTTTGAAAATAAGTTAAAAATTTATAAATAAAATCCAGAATGACAAATTTGTCATTTTGGGTGTTTTCAGTTATAACAAAATCAAAATTTTCAAAAACTTTTTGGATGTTTTCAATCACCGCCAACCACCACCACCACCACCCAAGCACCACTACACCACCGCGACCACCACTGCACCATCGCCTGGAAATCTTCGTCGCAGCCATAGCTACAACACCACCAGTACAACCACCGCAAACCAAAACAGATTGGAAGCCACTTTTCGACCACCTAGACTGCCGGATTCCACCACCACCAACCTTGTCTCACTCCTCTCTATCACTTCCAATCATTTATCAGCCACGAAACAATAGGAATCAGCAAAAATTGAAAGCCAAAAAACCATTCTGGCGCTACCTGTTTCTCGAAACTTCACATCCGGCGATGCTCAAGGTCGTGCGACACCACTAGTCGAATGCTCATCCCCAGGTGACTCAAACCATGTCCCCAATCCACCCCAAACAACTCTGCAATGTTCGGATTTCATTCGAGAAGAATGATAGTCGTGAAAGTTCGAAAACGATATCCGAGATTTGCAAATTCTGACGCTGTCCGGTAGTCCAACGATCGCGGATCACATAGGTTAGCCTCATTTCCACCTAGTGCATATTGCCCAACCATGGGTCAATGCCAATTTTACCACTAGTCAAAACTGATTTGAGGTGGTGGCGACGATTGTAGCGGCGAGAGGGTTTGAATTAAGGTTGTAGCGGTTGTAGGTGAAGGTGGTGATTATGGTTAGTGATTCAGGTGAAGGTGGTGATTGTGGCCTCGACTGCAGCGACGGAGGAGATGAAGGTGGTGGCGGTGAGCTTCATTGAGAGAGAGAGACGAGAGAGAGGGTAGGGGAAAGTAAACGGGTTTTTCATTTTTTTTTATTTTTGAAAATAATTTTTCAAAATGACAAAAAGAATACATTTTCAACAATTTCAAAATGGATACTCAAAACTCAAAACAGAAAAATGAAACACAAAGAGAACAACCCCTAAATAATTATGATGTTTTATCTCTATCCGAAAAACAAGGGGTAGGTATGTACAAGGTAACAATTAAAATCACTTTTATAGTTATTTTGTTAACAACCAATACAATAATTCATAGCATATTTGGAAAAATGATTGCCAAAACAATGGAATCCATTTATAAATTTACCAAAAATAGGAGATGATAATAATCTTATATTTATCTGTGTACGTGTGACCGAAACAATTAAAAATTTGATGTTCCACAAAAACACATAAAAACTTAAAAGTACCCTAGTATATACTATATATAATAACTTTAGATTATAATATTATAGAACTCTTTGTTTTCCACTCTTTGTATATTCATCTTATAAATAATTCTTCACCAACTCTATAATTTTTTTTTATCTATAAACTCTCAATATTTCAATTTTTTTACTATTCTATTTTAAAAGCAAACAAAACATGGAAAATGATAGTAGATTGTGATGAGCCAAGTCTCTGATTTTTTGAATAACATTGTGTTACTAATTCATAATTGTTCTAATTAAACCATAGTCCAATATCATGCCCAAATCGTTAGTCCTAAATTCCCAAACAAGATATCTGCTGAGGTATCAGCTCTAATCCGTGAGATGAGCAATATGGAGGAAGGCTATAAGTGTTATGCCTTATGTCAAATCAATTTTGGATATAAATACTTTTAATATATAATTGAAACATTTTTTTATGATAATTCTATTATTGAATTGAATTAATATTCTAATAAATTAAGTAACAAAATCCGTAGATTAAACTCTTGGCAATCTAATTATCACAACGAGTTGTAATTGTGAGATACGAATTATATATAACTGAATTTTAAATCATTTGTTATCTTAAGTAATAACGAGATATGTATATCGTTATTACGAATAGACTATTATGTATGTCATCTCTTGTGATGTAAGTAGTTGATCTCATAAGTTAAAGTGTGTTGACACTTAAATGAACTAGCGAATGTTTTGCTATAGAAAACATTGGAGACCCGTTGAAGAGATTCTACATGGATAACTATTTGAGTGTCAGTGGTTAATCTTTAACGTTTGCTAGTAGAATTGGTCCTTCGATTTAAATTTATTATTTGTCTTATATGAGGATAGTCATACTTTGGTGATATTGGATGTTGCTATGTCAAGAGCCGTTAATTAGCATAGTTCGGGTATATCAAGAATCATATAAAGATTGTGAATGATCAATGGGAGATTCATTACTATCATATATTAAGATATTATGATCTACATTTCATCAATTAAATTGATAACGAAATCCTTGGCCTATATGTGCTCATAAGTCGATAAGATTTTTTGACTTATATTGACTTAAAAGTGGGATGAAAGATACGATTAATAATCAAGATTGACACACATTCATATCTAGTAATTGATCGGTTAGCTTTACGATAAATGAACAAGTTTGATTTTGTTATACCATGTGACATTTCTTATCACGTGTATTGCCCTAACACATTGCAAGATATGAATCCAGGACGACAGATATGAATTGATAATAAATTAAAAGGGATATTATAATATATCGATTTTGAATAGATCAATATAATAATTCACGTCGTTAGACATCGTAATTGAGAACCTAATGGGTCATACAAAAACGGAGAACTAGAGAAAGAGATTAACAAATTAATCAATTAATTAAATGTTGGACAATTAATTAATTGGGATGCTTGTTAATAGGACCGAATTAATTAATTAGTTTAATTAATTCATAGGCCAAATTTAATTAATTGGATTAATTAAATATTGGATCGAGTTAAATTTAAGAGACGGACCAAGTCTACTTTAACTTTTATGAATAGGCTACTAGGGTTTGAAAAATCATAACACAATACAATTATATTCTTGTTAGTATAAGAAAAGAAAAACCCTATTTCTCTCAATTGTTTTTCCTTATGTGGATTTCCATTGAATGTTGAACAATTAGACAGTTGCTGATTCTAGATCAAAATTGTTCTTCAAATAATTCATCAAAGGTATAATTTTTTTATTACAATTTCTCTCTATATGAAAATTCTTCTAATCGTGTCTTATATAGTTCATCATGTGATTCCCAACAGTGGTATGCTTGTTTAAAATTGTTTTTCATTTTGGAAAAGTCAAAAATTGATTGTTCATATTTTTCTTGAATCTAACAATTTTGAAATTATTTTTTATCTTCAAAAATCTGTTTTTGAAAAGAAAATAAAATTTTGGTCGAAATCAGATCAAAAGATGGGCGGTTACAATGGCAGAAAGTGTCACTGCCCGACCTTTACGGGTGGCAAGAAGCAAGCATCGTGGCTACCAAGGATTTTTGAATTCAAATATTAAAATGGTTTTAAATTTGATTATTAAATTGGTTTTAACCTCAATTTGAATTTTGACCCACTTAAAATTTTATTTTAAAAATTAACAATTCTTTTAAATTATTGTTTAAATTATATTTCAACTTAAATATTAAACTTTGACCCTATATTAAATTTTATTTTGTTTAGGAGTTTTATCATATATTATAATGTTAATTCAATTAAATTAGAGTTGAACTCTAATATGATATTTAATTAAAATTTGATTTTACTTAAATAAATTCGCTCTATAATTTTGAAATGAAAGTGGGACCCTAATTTGGTATTGATTTTAATTAAAATATTTCCTCTCATAATTTTGAAATTAGAGTTAATTAAAATTTGATTTAATATAAATAAACTATCTTATTAAATTAATTGATAATATGATTACCTAATTATTTAATTATTCCGCTCCATTTATCTAAATGAGTTTAGACGACTATTATTGCTAGATTCCTGAAATATTTTTGCATATAATATTAGATATTATATAGAAAACATTTATATGATGAATGTTTTATTTGTGGATAATTATGAACTCCACCATGTGAATATATTGAATGGCTAATTTAGTTCTTATTGTTTTATGGGCCTACGAGCTTTTATCTATTTTGGACATACGAGTCCATTGTAATTATTATGGGTTTGCATTTTCAATTATTTAGGCATGCGTGCCAAGTAGTATAGGATATAGGCTGCAGCTAGACTAATTGAATATGCAAGAAGAGGAGAAAACTATAAAAATGGAGCATTGTATAATTCAATGTTATGTCCCTTAAGACCTTATCAGTCTTCCTTTTGGCTTGGGAATACTAGATATTATAAGTCCATAATCGTTCAAACTATAAGTTTATTTGCATGCTAGATGTATGATGAAATACGTTTAATTATCATGATGAGATCTCTGTATGAAAAACCTTGATGTATAACAAAATACGTATAAATATCATGATGAGACCTTTGCATGAAAAACCCATCATTAAAGTATTAAATCAGTAATTTTATTTGTCTCCATCATTATAGTGGAAAACCAGATGCCTCAATCAATTTCAACTTGTTGAATACACCAAAGACTAGTATATTATAGACAAGTTTGACACTATAAAATATTAGATATTTCTGAATGATGAGTTTGCCTTAACTAAAATTTATAGTTGAATATACTCAAGGAGATAAAGGCATATTAAGATGATACATAAGATGTGTGAAAAACAAAGAGTTGTCAACTTAATGATTTGAGAGTTTTATAGAGATACAATTGATGATAGTATCCACATAAATATTTTATTAAGGCTTTTGAGTACACTCAATGTATTAATATAACAAATGAGATCCTAGCCCACTCAGAGTCAAATATGAATTATAGAAATTTATGTGAGAGTGTTAAAAAATTGAGTTAAATAGTGAAAGCATGATTAAGTAGGACGAGTACGGACAGTTACCAACAAATTGATATTTATGTTTGTTTTCTCATGTGTTAAGTAGATAGTTTTGCCCAAGACAAATGTTGCGTTTTTTATATCGTAAGTGTGTGATATTGTAACAAGTAATATAGTGGACCTTTGAGTTCGGATTATCGTTCCCACGAGGACTATAATTTAGGACTTAATCTAATTTTTTAAACTCCTATTTGACAAAAGCAAGTAAATATTTATGATGATTGTAATTATTTTTTCTAACTACTTTCAACTAATTGGAAATATAAAAAAAAAATTGCAAACAATAAATAACTGGAAAAACAAATATGTGATGAATATTAGTGCATAATAATTTCATCTATTGATCACCTTTATTCTTAATTCAAGATTTATAGCCTAATGTAGTGTTCGATCGAATTCTTCTATTGTATTCAATTTACCCCTCTCGAGTTTTCATTGAGCCTATTTAACTAATTAATTTCCATATCTCTATGCGAATCAATTTTAGTTAAACAAAAAACTGGTTCTAAGAATTCAAGTTGTGACCGCAATAATTAGTGTAGGTAATCTCTACACGTTATACTAATTTACCAAATTTTATTATATGGTCTAAATCTCAAATTCAACTCTCTATTCGTAAGAAACTCACATAATCATGAAATTATTTATAGATAATTTAATGCATTAAGCTCATAATAAAAATCAACACATAAATAAATAAATCACATAAATCTTGTATAAAAAAAATAAAGGATCACAAGTCGATTAAATTATTTTCCCTAATATAAAAATTAGTTATTCATATTGTAGAAATAAAAAAACGTAAAAGTGGAAAGATATCACCAAAAATTTACGAAACGTGAAAATTTATGGTGGTGGCAGTTTCTTTCCTTTCTTTTTCTTTCTCTCTCTCCTCTTTCTCTTATTTGTCGTTGACTTTCCTTTTCCTTTTCCTTCTCTCTTTCTCTTTTCCCTTCTTTCTTTCTTTCTTTTTCTTCTTTCTTTCTTTTTTCTTCTTTCTCTTTTTCTTTACTGCGTGAATGTCTTCCCGTTTCTCCTCTTTTTTTTCTTTTACCCGTGTGTGTGTGTCTGTCACAAATAAATGTATAAAATACACTTATCATCAAACAAGAGATTAAGTTAAGGATTATTTGATAAGTTTATTTTATACACTTGTCTTAGATCCTAAACTTGATTATTTATTGATATAGTTGTGAGGATTAAAAGATGAACGGGCAAATATGCAAATAGTAAGGAACTCGAGTTGAAATAAGAGAAAGATTTAGGGTTCAACAGGAAAAGAAGCAAACTTTGAGCCATGTGATCACAAGTTTCTAAGAGCCATGTGATCACAAGTTTCTAAGGCTGTAATTGCAGCGATGTTGAGTTGTGTTCCAGTAGTTTGACAATTGGCTTATGCGATTGCATTTATTTCTACTATGCGATTGGATGGGCAATTCAGGACACGAAGATTTTGTTTCCTAATTTCGTTCAACCTCTTCTTGGAAAGCATTTAGGACATGAGATTTACCTAGTTTTTAGGGCTATAAATACATATCTTCATCTACAATTAAGGAGAGAGCTTTTATATAGAAAACATATATATTTCGTAGAAAAAGGAAGAGACTCTTAGGATTGAAAATACATATTGCTTGGCCTAGATCTATCACCCTCATAAGAGTTCATGTAAATCCTTACAATTAAGGATATCCTCCATCATAGACTTTCAAATAGAATAATTTCAAGCCGATAATTTAATCAAATATTCTTGGTTTATTTCTACATTAAAACTACACCCATACAACCCGAGCTCTGACACCACGTGTTGGGCAACTCACTACTTGTAGATAATAAATCAACAATCCAAGCAAACAAGTAGAAAAAGAGCACTCCAGATTTACGTGTAAAAACCCTCCAGTGTAGAGGAAAAAACAATGGAGCAACTCCGATCAAATTCACTATAATAAAATAGAGTTCACGATACTCAAGTTTATGCTCAAAACTTGATTGCTTTACCAACTGCGAAAAATAACAATTTCCAATCTCTAAGAAAACATTAATCTCACCTAGACCACCTATTTGATGAAGCCTATGAGATCTTCACTCCAAATACTACAACTCCTTGTAGCACCCAAAATAGCATCGTATAAAAATCCCCATTATGTTCTTGAATAGAGAAACTTCAATTCTCTACCAGTGTGAAAACCACACCCCAAGAAGGAAAAAAACACTTGCTAGAAAAAACATCTCTCTATATACGTGCTTCGTCACATCAATGTCTCCACAACCCAGATGTTATGTTTTTCTTTCTGTACCTGTTTTTGGTTTTTCTTCATTTTATACCAACTGCTCAAACAACCCTCGTCAACTTTGGGCTTATCTCATGTGGGCTGGACCCACTTAATAGTAGAAAGTATAGTCCTTTTGGCTATACAAGGATGAAGGAAGTTTAATCTAGTCATTTTGGGTATACAAGAAAAAAAATAAAAAATTAATCTTCAATTGGTAAACAAGAAAGAAAGAATGTTAGTTTAATTCTCCATGATTATTCATAAGAAAGAAAAAAATTGGGTTTGAGGACCCTAGAGCTCTCTATATTTTTGAACTTGTGGTATGATAATTATTGCTTCAAATGAGATTGCACAACCATGTATTTCTGTGTATCCCTGAACTCGTTTATTTCCCCTCTTATAATTTGAATTTGGGATGGAAGATGGAGGCTTTATGTCAAGGATGAGGAGCCTTGGGGAAGAAGAGATTCAAGACATTAAACTGAATGTTTGATAAGTTCCTTTATGTTTATGAACTACTTGAAATTTTGAGCTATTGTATGAAATATTTCATTTTCATGCTTTATTTATTTTGAATAATTATATTTTCAATTTAATCATGTCGAAATATCCTTTTTATATGATGGGATTATTGATTTTCTGAAATTGGGTTAAAAATAGAGGTTCTGGCTAGAGATTCCAGCATGCATGTCTGTTTTCTAATGGATATCCCGAGTTGTGTATTTCGAATTTTGAGGTGTGAAAGTTAAAATTAACCGAATAGTTTATATCCGTATGCGAAATTAAATCAATTAAAAGCAACAAGTCGCTTATTAATTTTTTCTAGATGATCAATGTAATTAATTCAATTAATTCCTATGTTTAAACAATCATAAACATTTAAATCAAAACAATAAATAAATAAATAAATAACACAAAATATGATCACATAGTAAAATCCCAAGTAAGATCAAAAACCTCCGAGCAAGCTTGCGAGGAAAAAATCCACTAGAAAAGTTAACTTACAATTAGTCTAGACACCGATAAACTTAGCTAACTCTGCCCACCTGACATGTAAATCATCAAGGAACTACTTTGGTTGTACACTCCACAGTTCTCGGATCTCGAGCTACATTTCTCTGCTACGGGATCACCTCGAACGAACCTTGTTCTTGAGTGTTGGAACTCCAAAGGCCTCTTCTCCAAACCCCAAAATTCTAAAGGCTTATAGGTGAATGTAGGATTTTGTTTTGATGTTTGATCCAAGAGCTTTTGTGTTTTGATTTGTGGATGAGGCGAGAGATATTGGAATATGAATTTGATCATCAAAGTATGCTCTATTGACTTAATTCAATGCTCAACCAATGTTGGAACGATGTTTGGGATAAAGTATATGAACAATGATTTTTGGGGTTGAATCACTAGAATATGTTTATGATCTTCAACAATGAGATCTCTAAGGCAAAATAATGATTCAATAAACCTTTTGGATGATCTAGGCTTGGGTATTTATAATATGAAGTGTTTAGGGTGAAACATGATGTGAAAACATTGTTAAAGTTAAATCAGGATTCTGGCTGGATAAAATCGCCGCTCGAGGACTAGGGTAGCATCAGGGGTTCTATTTTACATGCTTGAGAGCTAGGCATTAAGTGAGGGATCGTCCTTCCTTTTCATGATCTACTTGAAAGTCTTCAACTTATCTTAGAATTCTACCAACCCCAACTCTTTTGACTCCAATTACAACTCAAATAACCTATATTTTGGAGACTGTTTTGACTTCTATTACAACTCCAATAACTAAATTTTGGATACGAGTAAAGCGAATTACAATTACAATTCCAATTGGACCTAAAAAATTCCCCATTTGACATTCCATGATAAAATCTTTTATTTCAAAGTAAAAAAAAAAAAAAGCCTAACAATAAACTACCCAATGACTCAAATCCCAAAATTGACTTCAACATTGACATGACCCATCCCAAATAACCTAGTGGACCCAAAACATGATCTACGCTGATGTGGATGCTAACTAGATGCTAGATCCACCACCAAAACTGACTATGAGTTACTAGTAATTATGCTCCAAAATCAAATGCTTACGAAAAATATAATGCAATGGGCCCAAAAAAATTACTTTATGCTATACCAAAATGAATCATATAACTCAATATGTTGTGTAACTAAAACTCTGAAATCATCAAACTCCTCGAGCTGTCAATAACTAATTTCTACATGTTAGAAAACAGTGGGAAAACTATATGAGTTGATAATTCAGTGAGTTGAGAATTTTGAAAACAATTATATTTTCTCATTTACATATATTTATCACAAGTTCATATCATTCAACATTTCACATGGTAACATCATATAATTATAGCAAAGTAAGACATCCTCACAACACTGTAAAATATCATCTCATAGTCAAAATATAATAATTAGCTAGTATCCATATTATAATCTCATCACATCAAATGTATTGAAATCCACAAAAAATGTACCCTCTAACTAAAATTTGTAATCCGGTCATACGCACGTAGTATACCCCTCAGGTTAAGCACTCGCAACACGAGCCTCAAACTTCCTCAGTGAATGGAACTAGGTCTCAAAGACCTCCAATAATCAATTCTAGAACATGGCCAAAGCCCCTCGGTGAACTATATGTGCGCGGTCAAGACCCCTCCATCCAAGGCCCCTCAGTGTAGTATAGAACACGGCCAATGCAACTCAATGAACTAGATGAAGTATATAATCACGAGTACATTTCAGGTCGATTTCAATGTCCCATATGTCTCACATTGAGGTCACTCCACAAATAATCCATATACAATCTTTGAAATTCCATATATATCATAGTGGAAGAATCTTGTATACTAATGATGTAATCGAACAACTAATTCACATAATTGCACATAATGTATTTGTATGATCAATTTATCAATACATGAAAATATTTAAGTTCTTCAACTCACTAATCTATGGATAGATATCTTGTTAAATTGACAAGCCTTTCCAAACTTTCACATCACTACCTAAAATAACGGTATAATTACTCAAATTAAAACCTAACAATTAATTCAATGCAAATCCACCACATAATTCCTCAACTTCTGTATTTACTCTTACATCTATATTTTTCTAACTTTTCGTCTCTTTAATTATTTAACAACTAATCATCCCACATGATCAAATTCATTAATCACTCTTACTTTGTTAGAGTCACTACCTTATACAGTCCCTATGCATAACTTAATCCAATCCCTAGATTTCAGTATTTTTCATTTAGTTACATTCAAACTTGTAAAATCTAAGAAACAAATCTTTGACAAAAACAACACTAAAATTCTAGAGTATTGGTGTCTAGCACCTATTTCTGTATATTGAAATATCACCGAAACCATTAACATAACAACACTTTTTGGGAATAATTTCAAAAATAGCACCTTTGTAATATTTTGTTTGAAAATTGCTTAAAATGGAAAAATCAACTTCAATTCCTTAAATTTAGTGTTTGACATCATATAAGCACAAGAAAGTCAAAGAATAAGTATCTATTTCATAAATCCCTTTTCAAATTTTCATTAGCTTCATTATATTTCCAACTTCAATATTCATTTTCCCCTTCTAAATCCTTGCATAGAAGCAATTATCCACAAACCTAAATTCAAATATTATTCATCAATAAGTAAATCTTTTCCTTACCTCTAGAAATTGAGGAAGAACCCTAAATTAGTGTTTTGTCATCCATTCCTTCTTCTTCTCTTTTTCTTTCTTCTATCCTTTTTTTCCTCCTATTTCTCAAATTCTTCTATCTCTGCTCTCCGTGTTTCCCCCCAAATTAAGAAAATGGGTCACTTATCCTTTGAGTGGTCAAGTGGATGACTATTGCAAAATTGCAAGTCAAGCCAATCATCATATAATATAACATTTAGTCCTTTCATTTCTTGTTTATTTTACTTCTAGCCCTTAAGTATTAGATATTGCAAATTAAGCCCCACAAAAATTATTTGTTCAACTTAAGTCCTCATTTGACTTTGACTAGTTGATTTTTTTACTTTGACTAAATAATTTCTTGACTTTGACTATAATGAGTAACGTTTAACAAACATCTTGTCAACTTGTTTCTCGAAACACATGAAAGCAATGATACCACATAAAAGTAAAGGGAAACTGACAAATAAAATATAACTAAAATATATAAAACAATATAAGTAAAACATATGTAACACTAAAGCATGTAATACTACTTTAATTACTAACTTATGAATAAAGTATAGAATATCAATATCAATATCAATATTGACAAAACACAAAACACGATATCAATATTAAAATTCAAACAGAACTTAAACATGACTCCCCCTTAGTCAATTACTCCCCCTCACTCATATACTACTCAACTCTATGAAATAAATAAAGTAACCATGACTTCCCCTAAGTCTACTACCCCCACTCCTAAAATACTCAGCTCTCGAAAATAAATATTACTAAACAAGTAGTTTAATCATGAATAACATAGAAATAAATGAGTGAAAACAAATGCACATGTATAATCATACAAAATTATGCAAAATATGTGATGCGAGAAATGATTTCTTCCTTTTGAGAAAACTTTTTTTCCATGGATTGTTTCTTAAATATATCAGCATGAACAATTATTTGCTTACAAATACATATATAATTTATAAACAGTAAACTTTTCCCACTTAACTTATTTTGAACCTAAATGGAGTAAATTGTATAAGTCATTCATGTGTGAAAAATGCTATTAAACTCACATAAACAATACTCAAAACCTTAAATCAATGAGAAAGAACATGCAAACAATCATTGGAGAATGAATATAATCTTAAAATTGTGAAGGTAAACCCAGTGCTAATAAAACCTTTAAAATTAAAAAGCTCATATTTAATTGTATAAAATTTTCTTTCCCCCTCTATGTGTGAGTGCAAATATATATATTTTTCTTTTATTTTTCAATTCTTATGTGCAAACTTATCTTCATTGATCTTTCTACATGACACCCCGTAATAAGCTTTGGGTCGATGATTTCAAATCCAAATGAATTATAGGGCAACATGTATTAAGATACCCTGTAAGCTTAATTACTCAAAATGCAAGCATGATAACTTATATGATGTTCTATATCTCCATGAATCTAGGAATTTTTGCTTGCATTGTATTATTTGGGGATTAGTTTCCAGGTGATACTCTGTGAAGTTGAGTAGATTAATAATTTCTGTTGTGTGAAGCCGGTACTAGGAAGCCCCCTTTTGGACCAAAATTTCCTTAAAGATAGTTTAAGAATTTGTATCGTTGTAAATTTCAGTTTTGCCCTAATTTATTTTATAATATGTGAGTCGTCATTAGGATTTTGTGTCATCATCATAAAAGAGATAGATGTTAAAAAATATATATAGTGTGCGATTTTCTCTTGTAAATTTTTTTTCATGATAGTAAGTCAATATAGTCTATAGCGCTGGAAGTTAACGTAGTCTAAAATTGATGTGATCCTCATTAAATAGTGTGTTCTTATATATATTTTCTTTTTACAGATATAATAAGTCACTCTTCTCTCGTTCTCTCTGTGAAGCAAATCAAACAAAATTGTTCTAGAGTTATCGAACCTATTTTTGGTGAAATGATCAAGTTAGTACTCAATCTTTTATTATATTTGCATACTCAGTTCTCAAAAACAAAAGAATGTTTTTATAACTTTATGAAAGTAAATTTTATTTCTCAAGTCCAATCACTGTTTTAGAATTAAAAGTAATTGTGTGTTTTCTAAGTTTGATAGTGGAATTGAAAGAAGCCTCTCCTCATTTCTTCGTTCATTGATATATTTTTTGTGTATTCTAAGTCGCATTCTCCCTCTCTTCTTTCATAATTCTTTCCTTGTTCTACACGGTCCTCTTCCATAATTTTCCTCCTGATAGTTTATGAATTTCATACTTGTAATTTTGATTTTGCCCTAATTTGTCTTATGAATAAGAAGTTGTTATTAGGATTTTGTATTATCATCATACAAGAGAGTTAGATAAAGAGAGGTTAAAAAAGATAAGGTGTCTGATTTTCATCATAAAATTTTGTGTGTTCTTGTATTACTTTTCTTTATGCAAATATATTGCTTTTGGTGGTAGAATTACGGTTTCTAATTCTCAACAAGGGGGGGGGGGGGGGGAGTGGAGGAGTTCAACTTAAATACAGTTGGATTGGAAAAAAAGATGGTTACGATTTAATTTTCCAATTTTATGATTATTGCTTACATTCTTGATGGGGCAGAGGTGGGGAAGAACTTTCTGTTTTCTTTTCCATTTTTTTGGTTTAAATATTTTAATTAATAAAACATGAAACATCATTTTGCCATTCTTATTAATGATCAAATGAAAGTCAATCCTTAATATTTTGGTCAACTAACAGTCCTTCGGATGATTTTTGTCCAAACGGTCTCTCATTCCGCATTAAATTTAAGGTTTCGGTCATAAAAATTAAAAGTTTAGGAGCTCACAGCACTTTTTCAAAAGATCTGAAATCCCAGGTACAATTTAGCCAACACAAACTTTTACCCCTTTGCTACTTTAACAATTATCACATTATTTCATCACGGTTTACCCCCTGTCAAGTCAACTTCAATTATAAGAACAAATCCACGTTAGATTCTAAGTATCTACAATAATTGTTATACAAATTGTTCGTATCCAAAAAAAAAAAAAAAAAGGGCACTGCAGCACCTTCATGCCCTGCAACTCCCACATGTCCTGCTTTATTACATAACCGTTTAAAAGGTACTTTTCAGTCCTGCATGTTTAAATGGACCAACTTCTTTCTCGTACACTTTCTTTCGAATGATGTGATGAGAAAAGGATAAAAACCTCAATTATACACACAGTGTACAGTGAACATTTTTCAAAAGTTTTGGTTGGCCATGAAATGTTGTTGAATCAAAGAAATTCACTCCGCGATATCATTCCCAATTCACAGTGCAAGCGATATGTGAAGGTCAAAAAGGCTCGCACAAGCGGAATGCGAGTCAGTCTCTCTTCCAAGAAACTGTTATTAAGATACACGTAGGCAAACATTTAAAGTGTTGCGCCTCACCACCAAAACTTCTAGTGGAAGTCACGTGAAGACGTTGAGTCAGATCTAACAAAGTCAATAAATACTCAATTGATCAAAATAAAGAAGTTAAACAAGAAGTTGATCTCATTGTTCCAAAGCTCTTGTATGGTCGAAGCCCTATCTTTATTTGAAGCTCTCTTTTGCCGAATTACCCTCTTCGTTCGAAGCTCTCTTTTAGGTTGAAACACTTGTTGTCTTTCAAGAGATCTTCAGGCAACTTGTAAGAATGATTGATGTAGCATTTATATTAATGAATGTCAGAATTGTCGTCTAGGATGTAGGACGGCTAACCTGTTGTCAATGTATTAAATGTATGTCAAACGAAATGATGTGAGGCTTCGGTCTAGAAGATGAGGTCACGTGATTCTGATCCAACGGCTACAAGAAAGAAGACCCACCCTATCCCAGGTACATATTTTCCTGTAATAGAAAGATGAAAAGTTACATCTTTACTAGGTAGGGTATAGTTTGTATTCTTTAGGATATTCTTATTTTATTAACCACACAATCTTCATCAACATATTGTTCCAAAATGCATTTTTAATAAAAAATTGAGCTCAAAGAGAATTATAATATCCCCTATAAGAATATCATACCATTAATATAAGGTATTTTAATTCTTTCATTGGCATCTTGGGGCTTAGTTTGTTAAAGAGCATGCACATATTAAGTTCGCAAAAATTAAAATCTAGATTTAAATTAAATTAAAAAAATAATTAATTTTAAATATATGTTTTATGTGATCTTCTACAACTTTTTAACTACACACTTCATCACTTTTTATCAAAATCTAATAAAAAATTATATTAATCCTCGTCGAACAGGAACTAAAATACGTGGTTAACCCTTAAAAAAATTATTTAACTTAATTGTTTTGAGTGACGCATATTCTAGAACTCAATCATAGTTTAATTGTAAAAGAAAACAATGTAATTATAACATCTGTCACTTCATCATATTAGTTCACTCGTTTTTATCTCACTTTCCCTTAAAAATGAAGCCTTAAAAAAGTTCATCCTTATTGTGTCTTACCTTAAGACGTCATTTCTATTTGGATATACTAAAGTTTGTACTTTGATCATAATCAATTAGAAAGTTAAGCTCTCATGATATCCTTTATGGTAGTCGTTTTGAGTGATTTGATTGGATCGTGCATAGCTTTAAATTTTGTGTCATCATCAAAATAAATATGGATCATGTAGCTTATTATTCAAGCATCTTAATTCAAATAGATTGTGTGATCAGTCTTTTCTTTAATAAATTGCAATTAAATATTCTATAATAATGGAATTATTTACTTTTTCTTTTAACTAGTTTAAGTGACTGTGTCTTCTAGGTTCGATGTCATGTAGCTCTAAACTTTATTTATTTATTTAGCCCCTATTTGGTGCACATTTTAGGGGTAAGAATGCATTTTTACTGTTGATGTGTCGAAAAAAAAAGTTATTGACGTGATGAAAAATATTATTTTATTGAAGAATGTGTGATTGAAAATGAGTAGAAGAATGAGAATAAGAAAAATAACGTGGTTCATGAGTTTATTTTGTTCAAAAGAGGAAACATATGACATTAATGAATGGAAAATTCAGGTGGTGGGACTAGGGAGTTAACAATAGACAAGTATTGGTCTCTCATTTCTCAGTTATGTTATAGGTATAGTTCTGTTATAGGTACAGAAAATGTTTAACAAAATTTTTTAACGAAGAACCATTGACAATTTTTAATTGATTTTCAACACAGAAATGGTAGAAAATGCACCATGGTGGCGCTGCAAACGGTATGATTTATGTGAATCTCACTTGTTGAGCAATTACTTCATTTCGGTGCTTTACTTCTCTTTAATTTAATCTACCAAATTGCCAACAGAATCATGATTTTTTTTATTTTTTTTACACAATTTATGTCCCATGTATTTACTTTATTAATGTACAACCAAAAGTAGAAAGAGAGAGGGAAAAAGTTGTAATTTTTAGAATTGAGCCTCATTTTTATTGAAAAATGTATTTAAAAATAGTAAATTGATGTAGAATACATGATTAAAAAATAAAGAAAAATCTTGAATTTGAGTGTAATATTATTTTATTGAAAAACGTATGATTGAAAATAAGAGAAAAATGTATTTTGAAAATAATGCTTAGTATGTCAAATCAATTTGGATTATTTTAAGATATAAAGAAAATTAGGAGTATTTTGAAAAATTACTAGTATTATTTATTCTTGAAATGGCTACCAAGAAACAAAAAATTGTCAAAATATAAATTGAACTTAAAACTAATTATGGTCTGTTTGAACCCTTTTTCATATAAAATATATTTTAGAATTGTAGATTGGTGAATAATGTTTGGTTGAAATGTGAGAAATCGCTTAAAATTACTTTAGAATTTTTAAAATAAATGCATTTTTTGTTAGATTTAATATATAAATAAATATACGTATTGATGATAAAGCATCGTTTGACCCCTATTATTTCACATTATAGTGAGATGAATAATGATTTTATCTAAAGGATGTATAGTTAAAAAAGAAGAGAAGAATTTTGAGTTTACAAGTAATATCATTGGGTAAATAGCACAAAACGTCATTACCTTTCAATGTCATTATGCAAAACGTCCATACCTTTCATTTTTTGGCATTTTCACCATTACTATCAACAATTCATTGCGCAAAAGGTCATTTTCAACATTTTTTCAATAAAATGACGATTTTACCTTTCTATTCAAATGAAACAAAAATAAAATAAAATAAAAAATAAACAACTAATTGCAATCAAATCCTAAATTTTTCAAAATATTATAGATAAGTCCTAAATTTTCCATCACCACCACTTTCACAATCCTACCAGCTGCCACCTATAAATCCACATAGCACCACCTTCTGACCACCACGTTCGCCGGACTCCACCACCACTAGTCTCACTTCACTTTCCCCAACATCATCTCTCACATTATTAGTCAAAAAATCTGTCAAAAAGAGTCACATTTGTAGCCTAAAATAAAAAACTGCCGTATACAACCCTTTACAGCAACCCCACTTTCGACGGCACCCACGATTACGCATCACCACCGACGGTTACCCCTCACCTCGACGAGCCTGTACATGGCCTCACATCAATCAAACCTGCCTCAAATCATTCTACTGTAATCTAGACATTCGACAATGGCGACGCTATTTTGTCAAACTCTTCTCCTTCAATTCATGCATTCTACAACACTAAATTCTCAAATTGACATTAATTGAACCATCAACAAACCCAAACGACAATGTGTATGAATCTAATCGAACCAATTATCCCCAAATAGTTTCAATTTCTGGTCCAAAACTTTTCACGGGCACGATACACGGAAAAAGCTATCTGACCAAAACTTGTGGGTCCTAAGTGCTACAATCTTCAAATTCGTGTGGGAGAGTAAAGCGAGGTTAGTGGTGGTGAAGTCCGATGGGCGTGGTGGCCGAAATGTGATGCTATATGAATCTATAGGTGGCAGCTTGGTAAGTTATAAAAGTGGTGGTGGTGGAAAATATATGATTTCTTTGTAATTTTTTATAAATTTAATGACTATAGTTGCAATTGGTTATTCATATTTTTCTTTTTGTTTTATTTGAATAGGAGGGTAAAATCGTATTTTATTGAAAATTTTGATAAAATGGACATTTTGCACAATGAAAAGTGGAAGGTGGGGGTAAAAATGCCAAAACAATGAAAGGTAATGACTTTTGCACAATAACATTGAAAGGTAAGGATGTTCTGTGCTATTTAACCAATATCATTTTATTAATAAATATGTGATTGATAATAGGAGAACGAAAAATGAATTACAGTGGGGGGCGACTGGGGGGCAGAATGAGAGCCGATCTCATGTTTATCTAAGTCCCCAAGAAAACATACTACCCTTCTTATCCCTCTCACTTTTGAGCAAATAGCACAAGGCCGCCTCCGCCACCAGTCCACCACCATATAGTTGGACTATTAACAGCTAACAAAATGAGAAGCCTTTTCTACTTATCTTTCTTCATTCTACTCCTTTCACTAATTTCAGCCTACGCCAAAAACCACAACAACGCAGACCTCGTCCGTACATCATGTGCCCATGCTAGCTACCCCGATATTTGCCTCCGCACACTCTCCTCCTACTCCGGCGTCGCCACCACCCCGCTCAATCTCGCCAGAGCGGGAGTGAAAGTCAGTCTCTCTCGCTCGAAGGCAGCAGCAAATTTCTTGGCCCAGCTCAAGAGCCAAAGCAAGAGGGAGCAAATTGCCCTACGCGACTGCATAGAGCTAATGGGGAACTCCATGGATGAGCTGAGCGAAACCCTGTCCGAGATGCAGCACCTCTGGAGTGGCGATTTCAGGTGGCACATGAGCAACGTCGAGACATGGGTTAGTGCTGCTTTAACAAATGAGAACACTTGCCTTGATGGGTTCAAAGAGGTTGAAGGATATATTAGGCCTGATGTGAAGAGGAAGATTACCAATGTTGCTAGGGTTACTAGTAATGCTCTTTACCTTATCGACCTTCTCGACCACTCCCACGGAAAAACAGTTGAGATCTCGACCGGACATAATTAAAGAAGAACTCTAAGAAATAATTAAATCTTCACACATAAGTCTAGTGTGTGCTTATTGTGAATTCTTTTGCCTTGTTGATGGTTATGGTACCTTCCTTATAAATAATTACTAATTATTTACTGTTGGTTCTTGATTCAGGATGTTTGTTCATAATCTTCTTCCATAATATATGCTTGTTTAATGGATTTAATAATTGCTGCTTGATTAATTAAATTAATTGCTGACATAGGCTAGATCCAGGGTACATTGATTAATTCATGAAATTCACTTAACCCAAAGCAAGAAAATTTAAATTAACAATTTCACAGTAAGGTAAGGCCGTAAGGGTGATAATTGTCGAGCTTGACGACAACAATTTGTTTTTTAGACAAGATTCCTTTGAGCATATCAACGAAGATGTGTTTGTTCCGGATGATAAGATATGCTCACTAATTGTTAATATTGCTTAAGATTCTGGATCCGACATTGAGATATGAACTTGTTTTATTTTTGTCAAATGAATGTTCGATTACTTCTGATTATTTGTCAAGAAGGGGTTTAGAGAAAAACATGTCTCTCTTTATATAACTTGATGGCCGGTGTCCACAATTATCATATACATTTTTCTTGTTTTCACTTTTATAATCCTTGGCAGTATATCCTAATAATTTATAGGGACAAGGATTAAAATATTCATGTTTTTTCACTATATTTTTTCATTTACTTATTTATCTATATTTAATTTATTTTTTCTAATTTTTTAAATGCGATTTAAATTTTAAAATATAAAAATTAAGAGTAGGGGCATTTTTCCTTTCCTAACCTACGACACAACTTCCGAATTTATGACCAAAGAACAAACTTTACATTCAAATATTCTGTAACATTTTGTACTTGTTTCGGTTTTGATATTTGCAATTGTCAAAATTGCAAGTAGACAGATTTGGCTAAAAATAGTTCAGTAGAGCAAACTACTTATTGCACACTAAACGAGACAAAAATTGAAATTTTCCAATTTATCCTAAGCTCGTTGTATTCTCGAGTGTCTTTTATATGATTTCATAAATTCGTGGTGAAATTTGAAATTTTAAAAAGTTATGTATACTTTATTTTTTTTGTTTAGTAAATGACTTTTATAGAGTTCGATGAACTTTTTTATAGACTTTTTCAACCTCTATAAACTTTTATTAAAAGACCTTTAAAAAAAAAATCATTTAACTTTCACGTACTTTCACCTTAGAAAAAAATTATATATAAATTATTGTTTATACTTCTGAAATCGCTACTTGTATGACCAATTGATCTACAACACACCATAATAAAATTATGTTTCTCATGTCAATTAAAAAATATTTTTTAAAATAGTATAAAAGATATAAGTCACATAAATTAGAAAAATATTACCAAGATGCAAAAAAAGAATAATCATAATATTCAGTACTCTTTAATGAAAATATAATTCTCTAATATATAAAATTATCAATATTTTCAAACTTGTAGAAAGTTATGAAATTAAATAAACAACCAATATATAAAAAATTAATTACAAAATTAATTTAGTTTTTTTTATAAAATTTTAAAATTATCCCTATATACAAATACAAAATTTGGAGGAAACCATGAAAAAGAAGAGAATGAAAAATCTTACAAAGATTTTATCTATATATAGTTTCACAGAAAAAAGAAGAAAGTGATGAAAAAGAAGAGAAAAGAAAAGAAATTTGAGAATATTAAAAAAAGAATGATGATAATAATATGTTGCAAAGAGAGAGAAATATTATTTTTTTGTATGAATAATATTTTGAATTGGGTGTGTTAGAATATTTAAAAATGGATTATCAACATAATCATTTATCAAACCCTAATCACATGCATATATTAAACTCCATTTTGAAATCAAAGAGAAGATTATAGAGGAAGCATACCTTGATCCACGTGTTTGATTGAATTAAAGTGGTTATGATCTTTCAATTGATACGTGACTCCTTGAAATCTTCTTTGTTAATTGGGATGCAAAGAGAATATAATTTTTTTCACGTTCATTGGGAACCATAACCATATAATAAATAACTATTGAACAGTTATTGACCCCTCATCAATTTAAAATAGTCATTGTGGTCTCCACACTTTATTTCCATGATACTTAATACCCATTAGACCAAAAGTAGTATTAATTGATCACTTGATTGACTAAATTTTTAGAATAGCATTACACATTTTAACATATATACATGTGTGACCCCACAATTTTTCCAACAATCTCCCACTGGGCCATACATGTAATCTTACAAATATATGCAACCTTAAGAGCTCAAAATTTTGCTATCATTATTAGAGGTATTTCCAAACAATCTCGTCCATCAGTTATATTGATATAGGATTAAAGCGATTTTCGTCACATTTAGCGTGACTAAATCCATCAATGGTCACGTACACACATACAACCAAATGACATAGATCAATCATAGGAGTGCAGCATGAAAATTACATGTTATGTAATCCAAACATGTCTATTTTCAATTGGTTCAACTTTATTTCTTAAGTGAGATCAACATTGAACATAACAACAGAGTGAAATGAACTGAATATTTTATTCTGTACAAAAAAATATCCAAATACACAAATGTGTCCAAAACATAAAGCAATAAGAATACAAACTCCCACTAAAACATGATATCCTCATGAAATACAACACCCATATGAGCAGTGTGCTCATGAAAGACTTTGGGTGGCAATCCCTTAGTAAGCGGATCC
>CAIGRP010000331.1:0-24195 GCA_903798385.1 Fraxinus cuspidata
ATTTTCTCTCTTAAATTCAACTATTGGAATAGTATCCAAGTCTAGAAGAAACCATTTTGATAAATTTTATATCACCACCACCAATCTAGATGAATCTAGGAACTTCATTTTCACCAACATCTGCAAAAAATCTTGGAGACCTTCATTACTTGTTGGAATTGAAGTTTAACACCACAATTGAAAATTTTAGAAACTAAAGCCACCGACAATAACACCTATATATATATATATATTGGTGTGTAATATATATTAGTGGTGTGTGAAAGAAAGAGTGTAGAAAGAAGCAAGAAAGAGATAAAGTAAGTTGAGTGCCAATTTCTTGGTTAGTGTCTTTGGTGTGTGTATTCAAAATTGTGTAAAAGTTATTTATATCAATAAAATTATTTTCGATTGGGGTTTAAACTCACCAATTTGGTATCAGAACTAGACGATTGGGGATGGATTTTTGGGTTTTTTGAGATCGTGTACAAAAGGAGACTGTGAAGCTTTTGCAAAACTTGCTTTGACTACGAAGAGGTAAATCAAGTCAGATGAGTGACATACAAGTGGTAAGTGGAGTAAAGAAGCTCAATAATCAAAACTACACGGCATGACAAATTTGCATGAAGTCGTATCTCCAAGGGCAAGAATTGTAGGAAGTAGTTGGTAAAAGTGTTGTGATACCACCAAAGGATGCCGGAGTTCTGAAGAATTGGAGAATTAAAGCGGGCAAGGCTATGTTCGTTATAAAGACGATAATTGAGGAAGAGTTATTGGAGCATATAAGGGATAAGAACACACCAAAGGAAACATGGGACGCTCTAACCTCATCACTTTCAAAGAAAAATGATATGAGATTGCAGCTTTTGGAAAATGAGCTACTCTCGATCACTTTAGGAAAACAAACGATAAGTTAATATTTTAATGGAGTTAAATCTCTTTGTCGTGAAATTTCAGAATTAGATTTTCGAGTAAGATTTCAGAGTCTAGAATGAGAAGAATAATTATATATGGTCTGAGACTCGAATTTAGAGGTTTCATTGTCGCAATACAAGGTTGGCTAGAGCAACCTTCATTAGTAAATCTTGAAAATTTGTTGACCGACCAAGAAGCTTTGACTAAACAAATATTAGGGGTTTCAATAAAGAAAGAAGAGGAAGAAGCGCTATATAGTTATAAAAGAAAAAATCGACATCGTCAACAAAATAATAAAGAACTAAAAGAAAATAAACATAAAGAAGGTTTTGTGACAAGGGGAGCCAAACAAAGTCATGCAAGAGATGTCAGTCGTCTAAGGGATTTTAACGAACTAATAGCTCGTGTTTTGTATGTTGCAAAAGGGACCATTATGCTAGAGACTATCGATTCAAGAAAAAGTCAGCAAAAGACAATATGACAACTTCTAATGAGCAAGAAAAATACAATAATGATGAAGAATTGGATGTTGTAGCATATTTTACACTAACGAAGCAGACTCAATGAGAGGTATGCAGTACAGACCCTGAGGAAGAATTAGCACTTGTGGTGATGCTCCCTGGTCGAATAGATTATGAAAGTGATTGGATCGTTGACTCTGGGTGTTCTAACCATATGACAGGCGATAAAGAGAAGCTGCAAAATACAACGGAGTACAAGGGAGGCCGAATGGTGGTAACTGCCAACAATTCAAGATTGACAATAGCTCACATTGATAAGATAGTTATCATGCCTCGTTTTAGTCCTAGTCATGTGCAGTTATACTACGTCTATTACGTTTCAGGAATGACAAAAATCTCCTATCAGTGAGGCGCAACTAACATCATTAGGTAACTATATTATGTTTGGGCCAAAAGATGTCAAGGTGTATCAAAATATAAAAAATTCTGGTACACCAATAATGGAAGGATGAAGATTAGAGTCCATCTACGTAATGACATCAGAGTCTGCATATGTAGATAAAAATCGAAAGAATGAGACAACAGATTTATGGCATTAAAGACTAAGATATGTGAGTTGTCATAAGCAGAAGGTGATGATAAAGAAGTCGATGCCCAAGGGTCTTCCTTAACTCGAGATCAGAGATGACATGATATGTGTTGGCTATCAATATGGTAAAGCACGCCAGCTACCGTATCACGAGTCAAGTTATAGATCAAAACAACCATTGTAGAATATACACTCTGATGTGTTTAGACCTGTCAAACAACCATCAAATCAAGGGATACGCTACATGGTGACATTCATCGATGACTTCTCAATATACGTTTGGGTTTTCTTTTTAATGAAAATTTGAGACATTTATAAAGTTTAAGGAGTTTAAAGAAAAAGTAAAAGGAGAAGTCGAAAATAAGATTCAATGCCTACACACGGATAAAGTGGGAGAGTATACATCAGGAGAATTCTTCGAGTACTTAAGAGAACATAACAGAAAAATTAATCAATTGACATGTCCAAACACGCCACAACAAAATGGTGTAGCAAAAAAAAAAAAAAAGCGAATCGACACCTTACAAAAACGTGTCAAAGTATGTTACACGCAAATGATGCGCTGAAAGGTTTTTGACAGAGTACATGAAGACAGCGGCACATGTGATCAACATGCTACCACAACTAAGGTTGGGGTTTACGTCACCATTTGAGAAACTTTGAAAAATGAGCCAATAATAAGTCACTTTTGTATCTTTGGCTGCGTTTGTAATGTGTTTGTACTTGAATACTTCAGGAGCAAGTTTGATAAAAAGGCAATCGGATGTATATTTGTGGGATATGACAGTCAAATAAAAGGATGGAGATGCTGCGACCCTACAACAGATCGTTGTTATATATCAAGGAACGTGGTGTTTGACAAAGCATCTTCACGGTGGACACCATAGAAGGTGGAACTACCAGACCACAAATTGTAAGGGGAGATCACAGAAACACGACCAAGTTTTGAGGAAACAAAAGATGCACAAGAATCAAGTGACGAGGAGTCTATTGACGACATACAAAATCATTGGCAGACAGGTGTACATCAGAAAACACCAGAAGAGATAATGCTGAGTCAACAAGAAGAGGTTGAGGTAAGAACAAGCCCACAACCACAGTTGAGAAAATCAACTAGATAAAGAAAACCAAACCCTAAGTATTCTAATACAGCAGTAGAAGAAGACGACAGTACCAAAGAGTTAGAGACCTTTGAAGAAGCAATCCACCGCAAGTAGTGGAGAAAGGAAACGGAAGAAGAGTTCATGGCTCTAAAGCAAAATGAGACTTAGGATTTGATGGTAATACCTATTGGAGTAAAGCCTATATCCCACAAATGGATATTCAAAGTAAAGAGACATCCAGACGGATCAATCAAAAGATACAAAGCTCAGCTAGTAGCTTGTAGATTTTCGCAGCAATATGGTCTGGACTATGATGAGACGTTTAGTCCAGTGGCAAAGATCACTACAGTATGAGTACTAATAGCATTAGCAGCAAGCAAGTCCTGGAGGTTGTGGCAGATGGACATGAAAAATGCGTTTCTCCATGGAGAACTTGATCGAGACATATACATGGAGCAACCAAAGGGATTCGAGAATAAAGAAAAGCCATAATATGTTTGCAAGCTAAAGAAGACTCCATGGATTAAATCAGGCACCACGAGCATGGTACGGTAAAATAGTCGAATTCTTAGTTCAAAGCGGATACTCAATAGCACCAACAAGCACAAAGTGAAAAGCTAACAATAGTACTAGTGTACTGGATGGTCTCATCGTCACTGGAAACAATGAAAATGAAGTCCAACAAACTAGAATAAATCTATCGGTGAGATTTCAAATGAAAGAGCTTAGAAAGCTAAATCATTTTCTGGGACTTGGGATGGAAAGAACAAAAGAAGGATTATTCTCGTGCCAGATATCTCTTACAGAAGTTTGGTATGATCAATTGCAAACCAATATCGACACCAATCGAGATTAACTCCAAGCTATGTGTAGATGAAGACAATGATTTGAATACTGCAACCATGTATCGACAGCTGGTGAGAGCTTAATATACTTGACGCTGCCACAACCTGATATTGCATATACAGTTGGGATAGCAAGCTTCTTTATGAAAAAGTCAAAGAAGCCACACCTTGAAATAGTGTGACATATATTAAGGTATGTAAGAAGAATAATTGATTATGGATTCTTTTACAGGAAAAATAAAGATTGCAAAGTCGTTGGCTATTGTGATGCTGATTATACTTGATGTCGAGATACACGAAAATTAACAACTAGGTACGTGTTCTGCTTGGGGTCACTGTTGTTTCATGGTGCAGTAGAGACAACCAACCATGTTTTTGTCAACTGCAGAGGCAGAATATAGAACGACAACAATGGCAGCTCAAGAGAGTACATCGCTAACACAATTGATGAAGGATCTACATCAACCAGTAAGTTATGTAATAGAACTATATTGTGATAGTCAATCATCTATTCATATAGTAGAAAATTCAGTATGCCACGCAAGAACAAAGCACGTTTAAGTACACTATCACTTCTTCAGAGAAAAATTGCTTAAAGGGAAAATTGACTTGAAACATATCAATACTGTAGAACAAGTCGCAGATGTTTTAACGAAATGACTCAGCGCTTCAAAATTTGAACGCGGTTGGGTATAATGAGATGAGAAGAATTGAATAATTAAAAAAAAAAAATCGGTGTTGAAGGGTATAATTGAAAATGCAACTTTGCTATTTACAGAAAATTCTAGAGAGCTTGTGAACAACAGCCAAGTCCAGAAGAAACCACTTTGATAAATTTTATATCACCACCACCAATCTAGATGAATCTGGGAACTTCATTTTTGCTGACATCTACAGAAAATTCAGGAGACTTTCATTACCTACTGGAACTGAAGTTCAACACCACAACCAAAAAATCTAGAAACTAAAGCCACCGACATTAACACCTATAATACAACGTGGCTGTGTGTATTGTGAATTAAGAATGATGAGAAAAAAGAGCGAGCAAGTGTGAGAGTAAAGAACTGCATACACACACACACACACATATATATATATATATATATACACATGTACATATATATATAAGCAAGAAAGAGAGAAAATAAGTTGAGTGCTCATTTCTTAAATAATATTTCAAGTTGTCTTTGGTATGTATTCAAAATTGTGTAAAAGTGATTTATATCAATAAAATTATTTTCATTTAAACTCATGAGAAGCATCCGAATAGAAGTTATTAGACATGAAGTGAAAGCCATACATTTTATTTTGTAAGATAATGTTACAGATAACATCAATGGGCACTGGCTTTGTTGTCTGGGAAAGAACTTTTATTTCCCTCACAAAATAGAGATCACTCAAACCTAATAATGTAACTCGTGAAAATAACATTTATGATATGAAATTGAAGTGTTAATGTTAGTGTTAGTATTATTCTTAATTTCAAAGAATTTGCATTGAAGAAATGGAAGAAGCAATTTCTGTTGTTCTTGGGTCATTCTTCTCTAAGCATACACCAAGAGGATCTTCTCTGACTAGCAAGGCAAGAACGTTGAGTGAACTCCAAGTTTTGATCACATTGTTGCTTGAAGCCCCGAGGGTAACAGCAAAGACTGCATCAAATCCACCTGCACCAGGCACACCAGCCAACAGAACACCTTCCATGCTCATTGTGGTGTCCAGAAGCTAGGTTTGTGATTCCGGCTCTATCTGCAAATAGTACTCATGGTACAAAAAAATGATAAGGGGGGTAGCACAGGACACTGACAAACAGGACTTTTAGTGCATGTTTGGTACGCAATGTGGAAAGAGCTATACAGTACATTGAACAATATTTTTTTCTACGTTAATATTGCCCAGAATTCTCCCTACTAAACATGCCCTTGTGATTATCGTCGTAAAGTATCATAGCGTTAGAAAGATATGGCCGTGATTTACAATTAGCACTTCTCTCTTCTTCTATGGGAATTTCCCTATGGGATTAGAGGCGGAGGATAATTCAACCTTGCACAATGCACATACATGCCCTTTCTCTTATAATGAGTGGGGATAAGAACATGAAGGACATTGAGAAACAAAATGCATGGGAACTCGTAGAATAGGGATTAGGATTTAATGGATATAAGCTTTAACATCTTGCACCTGCGAAACCAGAAAACAACATCACGCATAGCTGGATGCATTAAATTGAAATACCAGTTTCTTCTTTCACAGAAAATAGCTACTAACAGATGGACAGGTTCACCTTAGAACATCAGATTTTAATTATTTTTTTTTAGAAAAATGTTCAACACATTAAAAATGATGCGGAAGTTTCAAATGTAGAAAATCTATGCACTACTAAGAAAGGACAATTAATATAAAACAGAGAAAAATAGAGACATGGGCGTGCACGCACAAAAAAAATAAATAAAAGTTCCACTTGAATACTCACAGGAATTCCGACAGCTTCTCCCATCTTGCGCATGCTATACCGGATCGCAAGCATCACATCTCTAGCTCCTAACAATGCTCTAACAACTTCTACTTGGCTTGGCTCACTAGCCCTCTCATTCCACTGTTAATCAACAAAAGAACTATTTAAAAATCCAAAATATACATGAGGATGTCGGTGCCAAAATCAGAATGGAAAGGTCAAAATTGTTGAAGTGAGAGTGTGTGTGCGCTCGAGTGAATGTGAGTGCATGCACAAGAGCGAGAGAGAAGAAAGGTTGGAGATTTCAAGTGATAAGCCCATCATCATAACTTGATTAGCTAATTCACAAGGGATGTAGTTCTATACTTCATTGTACCACATACGTTTATGAGACGCAAATTCACACCCTACAAAAGTTTCTGGTTTGAGACATCTAAAAATGTGCAAGTAGTGTAATACCTGAGCAGAGGTTGAGACGTGCTGTCTTAAGCCCAGATGCATAGTCTTTGTTACTGGGAAATTAGCATTGCTTTAACCTTCAGATAACATTTTCAAACGCGTCTACTTAGAAAAGTGCTTTTAGAGAGATAGAACCATTCATTTGCGGTATGCCCCAATTGGATGCATTCTATACAAAGGGATATGCCCCCATATGTTCTATGGTATTTCTTATTTTCTGTTCAGAAAATCTGAATGCTTAGTTAAATACTTGCCCAACCAATGAAAATAAAGGAATAAATGAAAAGAAGGAAAGATAATCCTATCAAAATTTTCAGTTTACAAGTATTAGTTGTTTCAAAGATTGTTCGATTCTACATGACTAGCAATCTTCTATTTACATAAATTCATTGTACTCAATCCTGACTCTTTCTGTATTCTTCAAATGGGCAGAGTTTCTCTTAACATTATCCTTCAAATAGATAAAAAACCAAATAAATTGAGCTTTCCTTATGCTGTATCTAATAAGGATCATATCGGATACTACTACCGATTTTTAAGCACTGTAGGTTTAATTAGCAAGATATTTGTATATGCAGATGGCTGAAGAATCAAGAAGAAAGTTCTGTTACAATACCTTCATTAATCATAGATGTTTCTATAGCAAGTGTTCCTTGAGGGTTCTGTTTACATAGAAGAAAATGTACATTACATAAACACATACCTAGGTAGCAAGTGTTCCCATTATAGCTAAGGAATTGTATATTGAAAAAGATAGTAATTACTATAGCATCTGCTGCCTCATAGCATTTTAGCTAAGGAAGTGTTTATTAAAAAAGATAGTAATTACTATAGCATCTGCTGCCTCATAGCTTTAATAAATGAACTTATGATACATTCTCGGGGGTAAGATTGCTGTAGCTATTAATGACACTTGTATAAACATCACTAGTTTTCTTTGCCAATTTGCTTAAGGTGTTGAGGTGCATTTCAAGCGTATAATTTGCGTCTGACAACTTCTTCCATGTTTCTAGAGAGTTTTCAGGATCGGATTTTTGCCACTTCTTTACAGCACCAACCATTGATGGCGTTGATGACCCTCCAGTTCCTGGTTCTCCAAGTAACTGCATGTTGTGTATCATGATTAATTGATAATGATTAATTGAAGGCACCTTTAAAAGAGAAAATGAACAAAGATTCAAGTAATGCATGCTCTAGTTCCTTGTAATACGACCAAGTGTTTATGCTGTCCACCTATTAAAATATGATGCAAGATGTGCCGGAGAGAGAGAGTGGCAAGTGAAATTTTGGAGGAGCACTTTGCCACCTTCAGGGTAATTGGGGGCTCAAGCTCAATAACATTTGGAAGTTAAAAACTTTAGTTTATGCTATTTGGTGCACAAGTTCCACTTCTAAGCTGATCACTTCTGGATAACCTGCAGTCCTATCTTCTTCCAGTTGGGGCAGAAGGGACGTCCCTGCAGAAGGCACATAATCCTAGCTAAATCTAAGTATGGATATGGAGTGAGCAATGGAATTCACCTCTTACCTGATGCAAAGACAAGAAACATATCTGGTCATTAAATTGCGGGATGTTTATTTCATATTGTGTCTGTGTCCAGTCTCATTTTCCTATATAGCTTAGGCTTTTGGAGATGTAAGGAGGACGTTGTTTCAAGATCCACAACCACCCAAGTTACTTTTAAATCTGATTCAATAATAATTTCAATTCCATTCCTGTTATTCTCTTTGCCCCCATTTGAGCTTTTGTATGCAAGTATATTCACTTTCCCCCTACGTAATCACAGCGACGAATTCTATGGACTTTCTAGAGGTGTCCCAATATTCCAATTTCCTATCTTAATTCTATTAACTGGACTATCCTTTTTCCCTGCTTCCGTCCATTAGATTGCGGGATGTCCGATTCATTTTATGTGATGTCCAACGTCATTTTTCTTTATGGCTTGGTCTTTCTTTTTTTGTTGAAAATTAAGAAGCACATTGTTGTTGCTAGATCCACCGTTGGATAATAGTCCAAAGCTATGGCTCACAACACATGACTACATTCGTTTAAAGACATTTTACAGAAAATCAGGTTTGAGCATTCTCAAGGAACAGAGGGTCAGAGGTTACATGGAAACCTGGCAGTATCCCACGTATCCTTTAACCCTGTGTACTGAGAGGATGAAGCATATTGAATTGATTATCACTCAAACAAGAAAACATTTTATATAGATAACTTATTGATCCCATTTTAAGTAGGAAGATGAACAAGCTTATATATTTATCTAGGCTTTGGGTGGTTCAGAGGTTCATTACAGTGTTTAATGAGTTGAGAGCGTATAATATACATGCTTCAAGTTTGAGGGAGAATAATATAGTAAATACTCGTTTCATACTTATTTACAAATACTAGGTCAAAAAATGGTATTGTAAGACTGACACGTTTTTCCAAATCGATTATTGTCTAGATATATTGATTGAAGATAATATTTAAATGATACAAACGTGACCCTATCTTTCAGTTTAAGTATTCAGATCAAGTGATTCAGCATGGTATCAAAGCCAGAAAATATCATGGGTATAAGTCTTGCTGCCACCCATTTAAATTAAATTATCCACGTGTTACGTCTTGATGGGAAAAAAAATTCACACGTGAGGAGGCGTGATGAAGAAAATATTAAAATGATATAAATGTGTCATATCTAATAGCTTAAACTTTTAGATCATGTGGTTGATATTTAACACAATCAGCTATACATATCTAGCTACAAGGAGGAAGTGCAGATAGTACATTGCAACTGCTGGCCTTTAACTAAGCACGACACCATTTCATCTCGAAGGTTCATCACATTTACAAGTTATAAAAGCTAAATACTGTCTACAAAAGAATATCTCAACCAGAAAATAGAAATATATGATCAAAGATCAAATCTTGAAGTCAATGTTCAAGTAGTTTATATAAGTGGCATTAACAAAGGTCGTGGTTGATAACAGAAGTTCATATTTGTGCTTCATGTGCGTACCAAATAATGAAACTGATAGACATAGAAATGACATTATAATACAAATTTTAGTGTAACTTGTAAACCAAAAATAATTGTGAGCATCTCAACACAGACATTTTAAAATAGCATTACATGGAATGTTTGTCGGACTTACAAGAGTCATCATGGGAGGCAGTGAAAATTTAGTTCTCTCATGATCCCAGTTGGCTTTTAGCACATTGTTGATGGCTTCCTCTATTATCATCCCTCCCTGAAACAATGATAAAAACAAGAGCTAAAGACAGTTCATGAATTTTTATTTTTTTTTGGATTTTATTTTACAGTAGAGTATGTTATTATGTCATGACTAAATGGACTACTAGTTTTTCTCAGTGTGAAATCTAAACATGAATAGGCACTCCTTTATCTATCAACAACCCTTAGCCCCTAAATACATGATACCATCACTATTTAATCCATACGGGGTGGAATGATAAAAAACTGGCAGATATAAGCTTGAATTGATGTCAGCAAAGAAATGACATAATGTGTTTGCAAAATGAAATCCAATTGGCATTTTTTTAAGTGCCCCTTGTCAAGATTCAAAAAAATGACCTTCTTGGTCATGTGCCGTATAGAATCCATTCCAAAAATATATTAAAAATGTTTTACGAGTCAGGACGCTAATGAAGAACCTATTAATCAATTGCTAGCATTTTCAAATGCGGTCATTTCATGCGAAATTAACCTTCCTTATGAATGCCAATAGTGGCTCTTTGCTGGACCCAGATATGATACATCCTAGCACAACAATGGACACAACCCAGTTTCGTATTCTTCCCCTTGAGGTACTGATCACTTGACTTTTCTTTTTCAGCCCCTGTTTGGTACACATTAAAATTTTTATTCTCATTCTTCTACTCATTTTTAACACACATTCTTCAATAAAATAATATTTTCCATCACATCAATAACTTTTCCTTCTTTTTCAACTACAAATTCTCCATCAATCTACTATTCTAAAATACATTCTTCCAAAATAATGTGGCACAAACACACCCTCAATTGTAGTCCTCAAATTCAAAGATTTTCCTCCTCACACTGGTTAAGCACAATCAATCACACCCTAGCAATTTGTAATGAGCTATTCAACTCAATGGCTGTTGATTCTCACTCTATCACTTTCTTTATTTACTCAGCAAATGTCAGCATTAAAACATAGGACAGCATAGGTAAGGAAACAAAGCACTTAGTGCAGTTGCACAAATGTTGAAACCTCTTCAGTGAATCAACCACCAAAATACAGACAAAACCTGTGAACCTCTAGCCTTTACATGTGATTGAGAGCCCTTAGTGCAGTTGCGCAAATTTTGAAACCTTCTTCAGTGAATCAACCACCAAAATACAGACAAAACCTGTGAACCCTTAGTCTTTCCATGTGATTGAGAGCCCTTTCGTTTTCCTTAACCACATCGAGCACTACTAACTTGTTAGGCTCTCATCGGGTATAACCTTATATTCTTTGCACAGCCACCTTCCGGGCAATGATGGTTATCTATTCGACTGACTTTTGTGTACCCTGAAAGTTATTAAGTGAGAAACTCTACTTCTTCATTCCGATGTCCAGATCTAAAACTTCCAAACATATTTCAATTCAAGATAGAGGGTGTATTTATTATTTTATTCTAGCAAGTGCATAATTAGTAAGATGGACAGGAAGCTATAGTAGGATACCTGAGCGGACGAAATCACTTCTGGAGAAAATCGAACATATCGTTGACTGCCATAAACGGCAGAAATAATATCAAAACCACTTCCAACTTTACCCTGTGCAATACAGTGAGCAGTTTGAGCAATCACATGCACAATATCCAGCTCCCTAGCATCTTTATTTTCCTCAAGTTGACCTTTAGTCGAGGAAAGGTTGACAACTCCAAGGTAATGAAGTAAAGCAGCAACAACTGCAGTTGTCATGGCTGCTGATGATCCCAAGCCAGTTTTTGCAACTTCAAGGTTGCTGTTTTGTCCACTGGATTCTTCTGCATTGAAGCAAAGAGTGGAAGGGAGGCCAATGATTCTGGTGTCAATGGAAGCCCACATGCTTCAATCTGTAAAACAGAGAAGTTATATTCTCATGATTCATCATCTAGAAATGATGAGAATCCACTAAAGTACAGGTTCAAGTGTCTGTATGCAAGTCTTCATAAGTGTATATACGTCAAGATGTGTGTGACACGCACGCACATATGTATACCTATCAAATATGGATTTTATTTAGAGCATGTTTGGGAGTGATTTTTCAAGCTTATAAGTTGGTCAAACATATTTTTATCCACACATCCAGTAAGGCCCACTGCGTATAATCTAAAGAAAGCTTTAACAAACATACAATGGCATGGAGACAACCGCTGAAACCTGAATAGTATAACTAGACAAGTAACTGAAAATCCCAATATATGTTTATATGTACATATATCATGTTTGGATCATATTTAGCATGCATACAAGCATATGACTATAACAAAGAATCTTGTTCTTCTCTTATAACAAGCAACTTGAATATTATGAAACTTCTGCCGACGTTTACTTTTCCTTTTTGTGCAATTCTCCCAAGACTAGTATACTTCACCATCATGACAAATGCTACATTGTCCTTAGTAACAGAATAATTGCAACAGTTCAAAGTCCATTTTCCTTCTTGGAAATTACCCCGTATATATTACAATTTTAGAAAATAAGGGGTTATTCTCTTTGTGTTTCAGTTTTGTGCTTTGAGTTTTGAATTCATTTTGAGTTTTGTATTTTGAGTGTCCATTTTGAGATTGTTGAAAACGAGTTCTTTTTGGCATTTTGAAAATTTTTTTTGAAAACACCCAAAACGCTTTTTAAAAATTTTGACTTGATTATAACTGAAAACACTCAAAACGACAAATTTATCGTTTTGGGTTTTCTTTGTAAATTTTTAACTTATTTTCAAAAACGCGTTTTCGAAAATGGGAAAGTGAACGCGTTTTCATTGTTTTGGAAAATCAAAAACAGAAAACGGCTTGAAAATGGTAAAGAGAACAAGTCATAACATTCTGAAGTAGAGAAAAACACACCAGTAACTTAAAATACAATATTAAATTGCGTAGTTAGATGTCCACATAAAAATTGTGGAGAGGAACTCAATGCATCAAAATTAACCCTCCAACACCCCAAACTAAAGGAAAAAAGAAAAATGAGAACTGAAAGGTGGTATATCCAATATAGTGCTGAATTTTGTTATGCAAGGTGAAGAATCAGTATGTGAAATGAGGAAAATGTCATTTTGCTAAAGATTAACGTTCTGGAGAATAACTTCAGCATCAATAGAGTCAGGTGTGATAAGTTGGTGCCATATATGGCATACACATAGGTAAACAAGAAATCAGAATAACTGAATATATAGGAATCACATCAGTAACTTATATGGCCTTTAAAAGTTAAACAAAGAAACTTTTGGTTTAAACTCTATAAAGGTAAAAGAAATAAGAGTGAAACTTTGTCATTATATTCAAATATTAAATATACTGCTGTTTGCACCATTTTTCCAATTGTAGTTTCCTCTTTTTGTGCGCTGCAAAGCTGAGGTTGTGCAAAATATGTTTTCACAAATGATGAGTTCTCAGGGTCTTGGGCCACATCACGTAGCCATCTTGCCAAGATAGTCTGTAGCTTTTACTGGCACAAGAGAGAGGCATGACTATCACATGCTACAAGAAGTTTGTGCTAGAAAAAGAAATAGAGGAAACAGACATCTGCAGATATATGATAATTGGTACTCTGCAATTTTTTCCCTAGTTTGAATAATTTAAAGGCCATTCTTACACCCTTCCACCAGCAGTCTCACCCATCCACTGAAAGACAAGATGCAAGCAAACTTCACTTCATATCAAACTGTAGAAATATGAAAAGATTACAAATCACATGAAAAACTAGAAGGGTGAAACAGCAAAACTGCCTATTATTACAGTTAAAGTTTCAAACTTTGCTTTTCAGTTACAGAAAAAAGAACAAGAGTGATTGTGCCACGTATATTTGTGTGGAAGATAAGTATGCTAAACCATACTTATTTACTTATAAGAAATAAAATAAGTCCAGGAACAAGCTCACAATGATATAAAAAATGAACCACAATTCAGAAAGTTGTAAGGGAGAATGGTGACTGATGAGAAACTGCCAGTGGATCTTTTCATAATAAAGTGCTGCAATATATTTTGGCCAACCATAGCTCTATAAAATGTACGAGAGATCTTGTACAAGGAGAAGTAAAATCTAGATTTGCTAACTTTTGGAATATTCAAAGCAAAATGTAACTAAACATAAACTACGGAGACTGTCAAAATTGAAAGAGCAGATAAAATTTTCCAGAGCACATCTAAGGAAAAAAATAAATCATCTAGAAGAATACAGCGGAGGTTTAATACCTGATTCCGATATGAATAAAATTCATTGCAACCTAATATTGTAATGTCAAGACCTGCATGACTAATCCAGTTGAGACATTAGAATTTTTTAAATTGTTTATTTACAGAGAGAATTATAAACACGTGAAATATCAGATAATACCTTGCATAAGAAATTTTTGCAATGTGTCCTGCTTATTTTTGTCAAATTTAGAATATGCTGCTGCTATTGTGTATTGCACTGCATATTCAACAAATGGAATCCTCGATGCACTGAAATCAGAGATTAGCATCAGAACTTCACATTAAAAACTAATTGTGAAATGTATTTTTTATATTCACTTGATTAAAATAATGTTTAGCTGTTAGCATAATTAGAGTATGTTCGATGCCCAATTACAAGTGATCAAAGAAGTGAAGCTTGCGAGAAAGGAAGATTATATATGTACAAATGTGTGCTTACCTTGAAGAAACACACTCGAGTGTTAAATGCTTAAGTGACATTCTGTACATAGTTTCTCTTTCCATTTGAGGAGAATTTAGTTTCACATCTGCCCATGCCTGAAATGTGATTAAGAAATTTGTCAAATGATACTCTAGAAAGGACATAATTATCTCATCAGAAAGTGGTCTCTGATCATATTCACTTAAACTTCTACAAAAACATATTTAAGGATCAAACAAATAATTTGTCCTACTAAACCTTGTAGTATCTTGCACTTGCGTTTAAACTTTTTTCACTCCTTAAAAGTATAATGACGAGGCTTCTGATTTGTTCATGAGACCCCCAAAAATAACAAAGATGGGTAAAGGAATGTATACTCAAATTAGTTGATCAAAGTTATTTTTCTAGATTCCACAGGAAACCATAAGTTGAAACATATCTAGTAATACTAAAATTGTTTGAAAGCGACGAGCTGACATGCATTGTTAAAAGAAGATACGTGTTCAAACAAGAGGAAGGGCATCATAAATGAAACTTCACTAACCCAAATAAGTAAACCTTAGGACACATTACTCCTTAAGCAATTAAAGAGAACAAAACTGCATCAGTAAATAAATCCAGCCATCATATACTCCGTAATCATGACAATATCCAAAAAATCAATCAGCTCAATACAAAAATGATTATTTGATGAATTTCCAGCCTAAGCACAGCCCTGTATAACAATGTATGAGGAAAAATATCATCCCAATGCAACATGACCAGAATTCGACACTGGTTCTATTTTTGCAAGCAAAGCTGGTTGATTTTAAGAATTTCCTCGTGATGTCAAATCAGAAAGAGAACATTCCAAATAAAAAATAAACTAAATAGAGATAAAATAAAATAAATAAATTCAAACATCCAAATTTTATTCATAAAAGAAACGATAAATATGTGTGTATTAAGCCATTCGCACCCATGCCCAACTTTCAGATTTGATTTCCTCGTAAAGTGGCTTCACAATTGCATAAAATCGAGCATTTGTACTAAGTACAATTCCAGCAATAGGCCTCTCTAAAACAAGATAACCCCCAGTCATCAAAACCTTTCCAGGAGCAGAAGCAACTCTATCAACCATCAAAAGTAATAATTTAGCATAAATTTCCCATTGTACGGAAATGTCATAGATTTAAAAAATAGAAACAAAATTAAAAATTAACTTACATAGCCATTTCTCTATGATTTTAGATCTGATACTGCAACAGTGCGTTCAAGTTCAACTGAGTAGAACTGAAATTAAATGTCAATAGATATCACTGTGATTAAAAACTCTGTCGATTTATAAATTCAACTGAACTGGAAGAACTGTACAAATTGTAAATCGATCAATGATAACAAAATCTGGTACATAATGAATGGAACTGAGTTTGCAAAATACAAACAAGTTTAAGACGTGTATGTATGTATGTATGTATAGATTAGAGAGAGTAGATTTTACCAGGCTGATGATGCAGAGGATTTGCAGAGTTGAATCCCAGCGAAGGCGACGACAACAATGCACAAGGTTCGTGGGTGGGTAGGTGGGTCCGCCAGCAGTCTTTGACTTTCTGTTTGTGCGTAGAATTTGAGGGTCAGACTTCAAACGTGTACCATTACGACCGGTCCCATTTCACTAGCAAAATTGTAGGGGTATTAGTTGAGATTGTGTTTCCAAATAAGCGACGAGCTTTCAAACCAATAAAGAGTTCTCTTTACGATGTTCAAATTGAATTCAATTTCATCTGTACATATTCTTCTTTTTCTTGTCGAATCCCTCTATTGAGTCTTTAAGTTTGTTTATCTTGATTCTATGAAATTCTATTCAATATTACTTTTTTTGCTATAAAGATCATTTATATAGCTTTTATTCAAGTTTTCTTTGAAATATTTGCATTGGAAATTCATATTGGGGTTTGATGATTTTGGAGTTTTTGTTCATCACTTGGTGGTTTTATATATTTTACATATATACCGTTATTTGTATCCATTAAGGGAAAAATAAATTCATTGAAAATCTAATGGCTATTTGTAGTTTAATTACTCCATGGATCTAATATTTGTAATCGTTCTATCTATTTTATTATTTCTGAAATTTGTTGAAATTTAGTGTTTTATTGTCAAATTTAGTATATAGCTAATAAAATTTAGATCCAGTTTATCTTATATTTTATCTATGTGTGTGTGTGTGTTTCTGTGTTGTAAATTACATATAACAAGTGAGTGCAACTAGTTTCTGACTTGGACGAGTTTTTAGGTTGATATTCGTTGTACGGCCTTCCCCTCGCTATAATGTTAACAATACTCTTGACTTGCATTATTTTTTTAAATAAATTTGAAGTGTGAGATAATAATATTTGTTTTACAATAGATTTGAGAATTCGAAGCGATTTCAACTTTGAGAATGAAGTTTGCTACGAAATATCCAGATGCAATTCCAAAAATGGTCGTTTGAAAATGTCGAAGAGATTAGCTTCTGCAGCCATTGATAACGTGTTGAAATCGAAAGAGGTAAATTGCTTTATTTTTTCTTTAAGTTTGGTGAGGACAAATTGTGAAATTAGTTTAGCAAATGACTAATGATTTGCACGATTTATATTTGTAGTTGGAGGTTAATTCTACGATTCCCACTAAAGCCGACTTCAAGGAGGTTTATTGGAAAGAATTGACACCATTTGCAAAATAAGATGAGAATGCTTCACACCATTCCAAAGGAGACAAGGTTGAGCATGATGCCGAGCCACATCATGAATTCCACCTAAGCTCTCCTAATACATCTCAACCACCAAAAATATCTTATGAATTCAACATAATGTATTTATTGAAAACCGAAATGGAAATTGAATTTTAACTTTCCTTTCAATGAGGCCCTCAATAAATTGCAAATCAAGTCCTTACACTTTCTAAATTGTACGTTTTATTCTCAAAAGCCATGAAATAAGAAAACGACATCCATGTTGTTTTAGTACAATTTTTATGATAGTGATATCGTTACAACTTCATATCATAATTAAAACGACATAGATATTGTACCAGTTCATGCGTAACAATAATGAATTCGTTTCAATTAAAATCAAAACTAAAACTACGTATATATCGTTTGTTTAATGCTTAATGACATTGAAGTCGTTTCAGTTAAAATCATAACTAAAACGACATAGATATTGTTTCATTTTATGCGTAATGACATTGAACTCATTTCAGTCAAAATCATAACTAAAACGACATAGATATCGTTTCTTTTCATACTTAATGACATTGAATTATTTTCAGTTAAAATCATAATTAAAACAACACGGATATCGTTTCTTTCATATAGAATGACAATGATATCGTGATATGTCAAACCCACGAAATAACATAACAACATTCATATAGTTTCGGTACAAATTTGACGAGTTTGAACTTGTTTCAGTTAAAATCATAACTAAAACAACATAAAATATTGTTTCTCTTCATATAGAACAACAATGATATCGTTCTGGTTCAAATCATAACTACAACGACATTGATATCGTTTAGTTTATTATATAAAGATATTGATTATCATTATGTATCAAACCTACGGAACAAAATAACGATATCCATGTTGTTTCAATACAAATTTCACGAGATTGAGATTGTTCCAGTTCAAATCTTAACCAAAACGACATTGAAGTCTTTTCTTTTAGTAGGTAACGACATTTATATCATTGTGCATCAAACCCACGAAATAACACAACGACATCCATGTCGTTTCAGAACAAATTTGTCGAGATTGAGATCGTTCCAATTCAAATCAAAATTACGACGACAATGAAGTAGTTTCTTTTCATATAAACGATAATTATATTGTTTTGACTAAAAATGACGATTCGACCATTCACGACTGACGACGATGCCTCCAACATACGTAGCACGATCGAAAGAGGTTATTAGGTGGGTTCAATCTTACTCAAAAGTAACTATGGGAACATTTTTATTCTCATAGTTGTCTAGCACCTTCAAATTATTCCGACAGAAATAAAGTATCTCCATTTGCTCTTTTTAAGTCGTTCGAGCGGTATCAATCCACTTAATGACCTCCTTTAATCGTCCTACTTTAATCGTCCTACGTGTGTCGGAGACATGTCGGGTGGCCATGTACAGTTTAATCATCATTTTTGTTGAAATGATATAATTATCGTTTTATATATCGTTTTAGTTATGATTTAAATTGAAATGTATCAATGTCGTTAAAATTGTACTAAAACGATAAATATATCGTTATGTATCAAATCCATGAAATAATATAATGACATCCATATCGTTTTAGCATAAATTTGATGAGTTTAAAATCATTCAAATTCAAAGAATAATTACTACGACATAGATATTGTTTACTTTCATATAAAATGATAATTATGGTATTCTGGCTAAATAAACGATTCGACAGTCCACATTCACCTACACGCCTTCAACATACATAGGACGATCGAAAGAGGTCATCAAGTGAGTTGATACCACTCGAATGGCTTAGAAATAACGAACGAAGATATTTTCTTTCGTTGGAATAGTTCAAAGGTAATGTATAATTATGGGAATACATATGTTCCCAAAGTTTCTTTTGAGTGAGATCGATCCCACCTGATGACTTATTTTGATCATCCTACATATGTCGATGCATATTGGGTGGTAGTGGATGGTTGAATTATCGTTCTTAGCAAAAATGATGTAATTATTGTTTTATATAAACTAAAACGATATATATTTCGTTTTAGTTATAATTTAAACTGAAATGATATCAATGTTGTCAAAATTGTACTGAAATATATATCGTTTTCTTTAATGTGTAACGTTATTAATATCGTTATGTATCAAACCCACGAATAACATAACATCCATATCATTTTAAAACAAATTTAACGAGTTTGAAATTGTTCCATTTCAAATCATAACTACATGATATAGATATAGTTTCTTTTCATACGAAAGGATAACTAAAAATTGTTATGATTTTAACTAAAACGATATCAATGTCGTCAAAATTGTACTGAAACGATATGGATGTCTTTATATTATTTCGTGGGTTTGATAAATAACGATATTAGTATCGTTACATATTAAAGAAAACGATATATATATATATATATATATATATATATATTGTTTTAGTTATGATTTGAATTGAAACGATTTCAATATCGCCAAATTTGTATTGAAATGATACGATTATCATTATATTATTTCATGAGTTTGATACTAATGATTTGTTGTTGTTTTTTTTTTTTTGAAAATTGCATGAGAAAAAGTCTTTGTTGAATGAAGAAGGAAAGTTTTGGAATCAAAACGTTAACTTAAAGGCGAGTGCGATTTCTATGTCATTATGTGAATCAATGCATTTTTCATACTTGAACGACATTTACGTCAATTATAACGATACAAAAGTCGTTTGTCTGTAATGTGAAAAAAAGTAAACACAACAACGTAAAATAACTTAATTTTGTTCCAATAGCACATAAACGATAATAAAACAATGACTACAAAATCTAATAAATCATTTTTTTTCTAATAAGTACAAAATAATAAAACTACAAGTCACGACATTATTACAACATTAAGTTTCACCACCAATTTGGCCCATATTAATGGAGTGAACATGACCAATTTTCTTACAGTTGAAGCCTTAGACATTATAGGAACAAGAGTTGACTTCTCCACTTTGTATATCATTGTATCAATCTTCAATATCTCTCAGACTTTATCGTACAAGTTCACATTCACTGTATCCATAATTGCAATTTAACATAAAAATTTTAAAATTTCATCAAATATCAAATTTTTATCAAATTTTCATACAGTATTGATAACGATATACATGTCGCTATGGATTGTTAAAAATGATATGTAAGTCGTTTTGTACAGTAGAAAATCAAATCTATATTTCACAGTAGAACACCAAATAGAATAGCCAAACATGTCTTTCTTAATGCACATTTCACTCCAACTAATAGAAAAAATAGGTTGGGAAGCAACCCATATCAAATCTCTAATACATTGATAAAATGAATTCAAAATCATTATTTTCAAATGAACACCATAAACACACATACAACTACATGGAGAAATTATTCAGAAAAATGAAAAAAAGAAAGAAGCCCAAATATAGAAAATTAACAATAGCATATCTTCTTCTCCAAATGCTCAACAAGAATATTATAAACTTTGATTACCCAAGTCAACCAAATGAGTGCTCGAGGGAATGAAAATGTAGATTTTATGGTTTAATGAAGTAGAAAAAATGATGATAAAAAAAATGAAAAGAGTTCATAGAAGATGTCGAATCCGATTGTGGAAGAAAAGAAAGCTAAAATTCAATTAGAACTAAATGAGAATTGAAATGGGAATTAGGGCAATTAATGCCTTTTTACCTACGAGGACATTTTAGTAATTTACAAATTTTATTTTCCATTTCTTTATATGTTTAGGCTATCTAATTAAAAAGATAGATGTTGGTCTTTATAAACTAATTTCTTATTTGACTGGTCTTTTAAATGAAAGCCCAAAAATTGCAATAGATGGGAATAAATGAATACTTAGTCATTGTTTGGTTTAACTTAAAAGTTGATAAAAATAAAAATTATGATCATACATTTCTAATAATTCACAAATTTTATCATTTTTTCAATTACATATTTCATCAACTTTTTATTAAAATCTGCTGAACCAGGGATTGTTGTTCATTTGGTATAGCTTAAAAAGTTGTTAAAATTGATGTTAAAATCAACATTTAATTTTAATTTTTAACTAATATTAATTATATATTTTATGAAATTCACAACTTTTATCAACTTTTCAATCACAATTTTTATCAAAATCAACTAAATTTTTTTTATTCAAAGCTCTATCAAACAACTCCTCATAAACATGTTTAATTGTGATTTAAAGGATATTTAAATGATTTTTTAAGCGCTATGCGAACACTTTAAGCATAATGTACCGTCTAAAAAGCATTTAAGTGTTATTTAATGTATGACCAAATATGTTAATTATGTTATTGTAGTTTTATGTATTATGTTCTTAATAGTGAAACAAAACCTTATTATTGAAAACCCTGGGTAGAGCCTCCATGTTGGCCCAAGCACTTTTTCGCATTTCTTCTCTCAATAGCGTGGAGGAATCGCCCCTTTCTCCCCATTTCGTCATAAGGCATTGCCTGACTTTGAGAAATCATTTATGTGTTCTCGAGGCTAGGAAGACCGAAGAAGAGGTTTTGCCCTCACTGCTATCCAAAATTATAGTATATAACGTAAGACTTCAGTAGGCCTGTAGCGCGCCCTTCACCCAGTAAGAAGTGTTTTTCTTAGCTAAGCAAGGAAGTAGACCTAGCAAAAGACGGGCGGGGCGGGCCTANAATTATAGTATATAACGTAAGACTTCAGTAGGCCTGTAGCGCGCCCTTCACCCAGTAAGAAGTGTTTTTCTTAGCTAAGCAAGGAAGTAGACCTAGCAAAAGACGGGCGGGGCGGGCCTAAATTCATATCGGACTAGACTCTTTTAATTATAGGGAAATAAATTCATATATAAAAGTTTATCTACGATACTAAAGTTTTGATTCTCTGTGCCAAAAAAACTTCAAAAACCAGATATTATAAAATTTTATTTTTGAAATAATAATTAAACAAATATGTTATTAATTAAATATATTAAGATTACAAATCTATACAATTTTGTTATAAATTATCGAATTAATTGGTTAAAAATTATTTATCAATCACAAAGCAAAAAATTTATATTTCACAAATTATTTCTCGGTCACAAATAAAAAATTCTATAGGTCACAAATTATTTAATTAGTCACAAAATCAAAACTTTTATAATTTACAATTCATTTATCGATCACAAATAACAAATTTTATAGATCACAACTTATTTAACAGTCACAAATTATTAAATTAATTGGCCACAATTATAAATTTGGTTACAATCACACATTCTTCAAAGTTACATATTATTTAGTGATTATAAATTAATAATTTATTGATCACAACACCCAAATAATTGGTCACCCCAACCCAACCCATCCCACCCCAACACACCACACCACACCACACCACACCACAACACAACACAACACGGTCAACCACCACCTCACCGCCAACGCCGCCACCACCAGATCCACCACCAACAAGAACCACCTAAATCCCCAACAACACCGAAACATTGAAACGACCACGACCACTACCACTCCAATAACCAAAAACACCACCACCTCCATTACACCACCATTTGTAAAACCATATCCACCCATGCCCAACAAATCAAAAACTTACCTCTGCTCACTCAAATCTCGTCGGACCACCACATCATATCTTTAACACAAACAACCGTCAATCACCCCCATCCCATCGCTAATATTCTTTACCTCGTCGGCAGCCACTCCTTCACAGATCTATTCTCCTTCGTCCTCATCAACAATCCCATAGCCCCATCCAGTTAACAATCTCACATATCTGTCTCTGCAGCCAGTAATATACTATGGAGACGCCATTCGCTACCATGGCGACTGCACAATGCATCTATCTCACGCGACAGCACGCTCCTCACGGTATCTACTCCTCGTGGTTGTTCAGTAGCATTGCCATTCCTTGCAACGCTCCTATGCACGCTGCAGGCGTGGTGGTCCTGCTCTGGTATCGTAGCTCCTGCGCACGACTGCCGACGGTGCTCCTACGCCAAATAGTGTCGCTGGAGTTGTCGGTGCAGAGTGGCAGTGCGATATTCGAGAACAAGTGCCAGAAAAATCAATGTTGAATTAGGACTCATCAGAAGATAGTGGGGAGGGAGGGTGTGTGTGTGTGGATATTTATTTAATAAATGATGAATAATTAATTATAACCTGAATTATGAATGATAAAACTTAGGGACAATTTCAGCCACGGCACCAAACTTTTTATTTAGTTGCAGACTTTGTCCAAATCATTCATTTGTATCACTCACGGCACCAAATATTTAAAAACTCACATCTGGAGTCCAAATTGACCGAAACCGTTAGTTAACCAAAAATTAAAAATCTGACCAGTTGTTAACTAATTTTTAGAAGGCAAGATGGTAACTTTACATTTTTTTTATATAATAAAAACTAAAATAAAACAATTAAATCATAAACAAAAAAGTACAATTGTTGTTTATATATTGAATATTTGGTTGTTAATTTGAAAAATACCATTGACGTTAAATCACTTGTTTGACAGCATAATTACAGAAGTTATTTATTTTTTTATAAAACACGTGTACTTGCTTAAAGATTAATTATTTTCTATACATCTCTTAATATTTTCTTTATTGAGTAATATTTATTTTTAATACACTATAAAATTTATTAAATTAAAACTTTAATTAAACTATCATTGCACAATTATTTTAATATATTTTAAAATTATTTGTTTTGATTATATATAAATTCCAATTTATTTTAAACACAGATGACATATGTTTGTCACTTCATATATAAATTAAAGCTAAAAGACAACTTAAAACATTAACAATATTGGGAGTAAGTTTTTTTTTTTTTT
>CAIGRP010000335.1:0-28737 GCA_903798385.1 Fraxinus cuspidata
ATGTAAATGTATAACACTTTGATATTTAGTAATGAATGACAATGGCTCAAGAATCATTTTGTGCATGAAGAGTTATTTTCATATCGGGTAATTAGCCAATAACATCCCCACACTTCATTGTTATTATGGAAAACGTCCACACCTTTCATTTTTGGACATTTTAACTCTTATTTCCACATTTCATTGCGCAAAATGTCATTTTCTCAATTAAAAATTGTGAAATGACGAATATATCATTATCTTTAAATAAAATAAAAGGAAAATGAAAAAACTAATTGCAACCATAGTCCCGACTTTTTTAAAAAACACAAATAAGTCACAAATAAATTATTAAAATGGTAATTAGTACATAATGCCCACATCTTTCACTAATATTGCGAAAAGCATCCATACCTTTAATTTTTTTTGGCATTTTCACCCTTAATTACACATTTGATTGCGCAAATCATCATTTTCATATATTTTCATCCAATTTCTCAATAAATAACTGTGAAATAATGAATATATCCTCATATTAAATTTTTTTTTAAATTTCTAATTCTTTAATAATTTATTTGGGGCTCGTTCACACTTTTAAATTATTTTAATTTTTAAATAAATTTAATTGTGACTCGTTTGCACTTAATAAAAAATTTGAAATTATGATTGCAATTAATTCTTTAGTTTTTTATTTAAATATGATGGTATATTCGTTATTTCACATATTTTTATTGAGGAATTGGATGAAAATTGATAGAAAGAATGGTTTGTGTAATCAAATGTGTAATTAATGGTGAAAATACCAAAAAAATAAATAAAAGGTACGTAATTTTTGAGTGATGATACTCAAAATGAAGATCAAAGTGAGAGTTAAGCATTCAAGTTGAATCATTCGAGACGAGAGTTTAAAAGATCAAAATCAAAACTATCAAATTGGGCTCATGAAAAAGAACAAGATCAAGAGTTTAAGAGCCAAATACTAGACTTTCGAGATCATAACATATGTAAAGGTATAACACTTTAATCTTTAGTAATGAATGACAATGACTCAAGAATCATTTTGTGCACGAAGAGTTATTTTCATATTGGGTAATTAGCACATAACATCCTCACACTTCATTTTTATTATGGAAAACGTCCACGCCGTTAATTTTCTGGCATTTTAACCCATATTTCCACATTTCATTACGCAAAATGTCATTTTCTCAATTAAAAATTTTGAAATGACGAATATATCATTATCTTTAAATAAAACAAAAGGAAAATGAAAAACGAATTGCAATCATAGTCCCGACTTTTTTAAAAAGCACAATGAGTCACAAATATATTATTAAAAGGGTAATTAGTACATAATGCCCATATCTTTCACTATTATTGCGAAAAACATCCATACCTTTCATTTTGTTTGTCATTTTCACCCTTAATTATACATTTGATTGCGCAAACCTTCATTTTCATCTATTTTCATCCAATTTCTCAATAAAGAATTGTGAAATAATGAATATATCCTCGTATTTATATTTTTTTTAAAATTTCTAATTCTTTAATAATTTATTTGGGACTCGTTTGCACTTTTAAATTTTTTTAATTTTAAAATAAATTTAATTGTGACTCGTTTGCACTTAATAAAAAAATTGAAACTATGATTGTAATTAATTCTTTAGCTTTTATTTAAATATGATGGTATATTCATCATTTTACGTATTTTTATTGAGGAAAACGGATGAAAATTGATAGAAAGAATAGTTTGTGTAATCAAATGTGTAATTAAGGGTGAAAATATTAAAAATATAAATAAAATGTATGTACTTTTTTGCAATAATATCGAAAAGTAGGTACATTGTGTGCTAATTACCATTTTAATAATTTATTTGAGACTTATTTGAGATTTTTAAAAAATATTGGGACCAGTGGCGAACCCAGCACCCGACCAGGGGGCGCGGCCGCGCGTGCTGGGCTCCGCCGGAACGCTTGGAGAAGAGGAAGACCGGCTCCAGCGAGGATCCTGGTTATTCGGATCGCCTGGTTCTGGTTGTCTTCTTCTCCTTACCTTTTTTTTTTTATTTTGTTTTGTTTTGAAATTGGGCCCTGCGGCCCAACTCTTTTTTTTTGTATTGTTTTTGTAATTGGGCCATTTGAAGATGGTGGCCCTTTATTTTTTTGCAATTGGGTTGGGTCATTTGTTTGGCAGCCCAATCCTTAATTATATACAAGGGTAGCCCGTTTAATTCCCCCATTTCCAACGAATCCACATACCACAATTATCTCCATTTCTTTGCTTCAGCAGCTTGGCGAATCCGGCGATTCTGGCCTTCTTCTCCTGCCCGTGGTTCCGTTGCCGATGAATCATCCGCCACCACCATCCACCAGTCCAGCCAGCCAGTCGTGCCGGTGCAGGAGGAAGCTCCTATGAATAGTTGCAGCCTACAAGCGTCACCGGTTACATGAACCCTTGAGTTTTCTTTTTTCTTTGTGTTATTTTCTATGTAAGAGTTATAAAATCGTGATTTATATAATGATTTATGAATTGGAATTGGGGAAATTTAAAATAATGAATTGATTCGCACTTTTCACTTTTAGTTCACTGATTTTGATTGGAAATGAGAAATTAGTTTTATCAATATCATAAATTTGAAATGAGATTATGAGAAATTAGTTATATGAGATTATGACAAATTAGTTTACTGATTTATGTTGCACAATTGCACTATTGTTTGAATTACGAATTTTAATTTATGGTTTAGGGTGATTTGAGTTGTGATTTTGCCCATTTGCCATTTGGGAATTACTATATGGGTTTTGGATTTTGTTGTCTTGTCCATCTTTTTTTTTATCGTTCATTATCTCAAATGAATTACATGTATCCTGAACTAAATGTGTTCTTTTATGTCAATGAACTTAAAGTTGGGAAGAAAATGCATATCTACTTCCCAGTAAAAGACCCTTCTACCTCTTCTCCATCACTGTTCAAAGAAGAATCTGATTCTATTCCTTTTTCATTAGAAAAACTTCATTATATTCTTACGACCTCGCTCTTACGATCGCTAATAGTTGACAATCCTTGGTCATTGTCCGTCCGGGCTGAACTTTAATGCTGGGTCCGCCACTGATTGGGACTATGGTTGCAATTATTTTTTCTTTTTCCTTTTGTTTTATTTAAAAAAAAAATGTGTATTAGTCATTTCACAATTTTTAATTGAGAAAATAGATTAAAAGGGCCTTTTGCGCAATGAAATGTGGAAATGACGGTGAAAATGCCCAAAAATGAAAGGAGATGATCTTTTCCACATAATAGTGAAAGGTTGGGACATCATGTGCCAATTCTCTTTTCATATCACTTGCATAAAATATTTTTGATCAAAAGTAAGATTGTTCTTTTAAAGTGTACTGGAACTTAGATCATATCTCAATAAAAAAAAAAGTCAATGGTCAACCGAACGTCCGGTTCGCCAATGGTAAGTTTTTTTACCGTTCTGACCGCAACGACAAGTTGGTCGTCCGGTGCTATTCCGGACGTCCGGTTGGACATAAATTTTTTGCATTTTTCACTGTTATAAATACCAACTCTTCTGTCATTTAATTTCAACACTTAAGAGCGTTCAAATGAGATACTTTTGAGCAAAATTATATTGATTTCTCATCTCATTTATTATTATCAAATCATTTAATTTTGAAAAACTTTTGATCAAATTAATTCTTAAAAGTCTACTCATCAAAGTTTTTCATTTGAAAAATATTTTTTGAATTTACATTTTTACATTCATTTAAATTTATTTCTCCATAACAAAAAATTTTGATTGTTGGATCAAACTTCTTGAATCATTTCTCTTATCAAAATTTTTCATTTCTCTTTGTTCTTAATTTATCTATATCAATTTTACAATAGATATATTTTTTAAGATGATATTTGCACTTACATTGCATAACATTTTTCTACTTCTTTATATTAAAGTTTTGATTGAATCAAACTTGTAAACATCAAAGTTTCTAATTTCTCTTTTAGTACTTAATTTATCACAAATTATTCATTGAAAGAGAGATATATTTTTGAAGAAGATTTGTGTACTTACATTGTATAAACTTTTCTTCTTCTTCATATTGAAGTCTTGTAAAATCATTATATTCATCAAAATTTCTTATTTCTCTCTTAATACTTAATTTATCACAAATTATTCATTGAAAGAGATATATTTTTGAAAGATTTTTGCACTTACATTGCATAAAATTTTCTTCTTCTTCATATTGAAACTTGATTGATTGAACTAAACTTATAAAATCATCATATTCATCAAAATTTCTCATTTCTCTCTTAGTACTTAATTTATTACAATCATCCATTAAAAGAGATATATTTTTTGAGAAGATTTTTGAACCTATATTGTATTTATGTCTTCATCTTCTCATTGAAACACCTTAATTGATTGAATCTAATTTTTGACTATCATATTCATCAAAGTTTTTCATCTAACATTTGAGATATCATTTATTACTATTCATTGAAGTGTTAGCCTCTCTTACTACNTCTAATTTTTTGATTATCATATTCATCAAAGTTTTTCATCTACCCCTTGGGCTATCATTTATTACTTTTCTTCAAGTGTTAGCCTCTCTTACTACTTAATTTGTTTGTATTATTTATCAAGAGAAATTTTATTGTAAAATCACTTTGATAAAGTGTGGGTCGTGTTGAAATCACTTAAAGATCGACATTGTATAGGATCGGTGCTCCTTATTGTAAGTCATCGTGTGGGTCATATTGAGGTCTAGTAAAGATCAGTGTGGGTGGTGTTGAGGTCCCATAAATCTCAACATTATATAAGGATCAGTGCTCCTTGTTTGTAAGTCACCGAAAACGTTGTAAATGGTTGGATTGCACCATAAATCATTCAACATAGTGAAAATGCCTTGCTCGTGCTGGAGAGCTTGGTAACGGAGGACGTAGATCATTGCTTTGAATCAAACATCCACAATTATATCTTTTGCATCCTCTCTCCCTTTTACTTATCGCTTTTATATTTGTGTGTATTATTTGAATTAATCTATTTAGTCTTTACTTGCTTAAATTTAGATTAATTCTTCGAAAAAGTTTTAAAAATCAATTCACATCCCTCTTGATTAGTTATTCTTGGGCCTTCAAAGAAGATAGCAAAATTTAAAAATCTTATACCAAAAAAAAAAAAAAAAATTTCTAAAGAAATTTTTTAATGAAAAATCGATAATTAGTAAATAGTATGCAAAATGTTATGAAAATAAATGAATTCCTTATTGTAAAACTAATAATTATTATTGTCAAAATAAGCAACTTCTTTCTAACCGTAAAAATAACTTGTGAAAATATATTTAAGAAAATAATAAATCATTTAAAAGTAAGTTGAAAGCAACCCTTAAACTTGGGTATGTACCTAACATGGATTCCAATCTCATATATATTTGATTTTATCACTGAATAACTGCCAAAGAAAGAAGATATACATACATATTAACATAAAACATATGAGCTTATCAATTGAACTGGTTTACATAAATGAATGGCACAACTTGTGGTTCTGAATTGAAAACAAAAATAGTCACAAAATAAATAAAAACTTTATGAAAAAAAGAACTCGTGGATCTCGATTACTCATCGAAAGAAAGTTAGTCCATCATTTCATTACAGTTGCTCAATTAACCCTTATTTTTCTCTCATTCTTTCAAAACTATTTTTTCTATGTACCTATTTTCTATCATACATTTACACAATAAAATATTTTACACGTAAACTCAACTTTTTTCTATTTTTCTCAAAAAATTCACTATTTAAAACAATATTTTTCCAAAAAAATAGCCACCAAATAGGGGCTTAATTCCTAATGACAAAATGGAACATTATAGATTAGAAGTTTGGGATCCAATTTGCTATTGAGATAGTAGTTGGGGGACCCATGGCTCAATTTGCTATTGGGTCTTGCGAGAATCGAATTCGCAACCTCTCGTAGACCAAACACCCTTTCAAATGCAATTGAACGTTAAAGGTTTTTTTTTAGGTTTAAGAGTATCTCCAATGGTAGTATAAAATTGAGTGTAAATTGATTTTCCCAATTTATTTTTAGGACTGGACAAAACTTCTGACTTGAATCGGACCCGAACCGAATAGAGTAGTTCGATTCGGTTCTTCAACTAAATACCCGAATGGGTATTAGAATCAATAATCAATATGTCCGTTTTAGTTATCGGTTCTAGACCCATAATTGAAGAATTGAACCTCCTTACTTTTTTTAAATTTTCTTTTTAATAAGCCAAATTACTTTAATTTTTTTCTAAATAAAATTTTTAACTATTTAATTGAGCCTGAAAATATTATTTTACTGTTTCATTAGTTCTATGGGCGGCTTAACAATTACTTCATTGCACTATCTGGTGGAATATTAAATTTATTTTCTATAACGATTCCTAAAAATGTGCTCAATCTCTACTATTAAACAAAGGAATCGTCGAGGGTTAACTTTATTAATTATAGGCATAGGATTTCTTTTAGAGTTGGCAACGAGGCGGGGCTCGGGGTGGGGTACTTAGATGGGGCGGCGTGGGTTTGCCCCGTTTCTCTCCCCGTTTGTTTGTTTTTTTCCAGTTAATTTATTATTTTTTTATAGTTATTTAATTTTTTTTCTTCACAGGACGAGTTCGGGGCGGGGCACCTTCGTGCCACCCTGGCCTGCCAACCCGTTCGGAGCGAGTTTTTTTTTTTTTTTTTTTTTCAGAAACCTTTTTCCTTTTCATATCACATGATTTCAATTCCATTCTTTGGAAAAGACTAGCAATATTATAGTATTTTTGGATAGAGTCACAATTATTCAATTTTTCAATAAAATATTATTTTCGAGCACATGTCTTTATTATTCTTTTTATTGGTGAATTCTTATACATCTATCCCTCGAGCGAACTTGATAACTCGGTTCGATACAAAATCGATGTAGTTTGTGTGGTTCTCAGAAAAAAAAATTTACCCTAATATTTAAATTTATTTACTGAGGGATCATAACATAATGTATCTTTTTTAAAGTTTGAGGTAAATTAATAATGGAATCCACTTCTCAGTAAAAGTAGCACCGATTTTCATCATCACCACCTCTGTATGCTTTACAGTTTTTATCCTTATGGTATGATTATGTAGGGAAAAAAATAATTAACTATGACTCAACATTCCATTTTCAATTTAATTGTTAATTATTGCTCAAATTTTAATTACGGGAGCATATTTCATGGCTTTATTTGGCTGCTTCTAATGAATTGTCACGTGAATACGTCTCAATAAGTAAATTATTGTATTTTGAGTAGTAAATAATTTAATTTAATCATAATTACTTGTTAAACCATTAATTAATTAAGATTTTTATGATGCTACAAGAACGGTGCAAAATAAAAAAAATATGGTCTTTGCCAAGATAATTACTGCAGGCAGGGTGTTGTAAAATCAAAATCAGAACTTTATTTTCTTTATATAACATTTTTTATTTTCTTAGGAATTAACAAAAGAAATTTTCCTATATGATCTCTTTCTTGATCATGTTTGAGTTTTTATTCGATCGACCAGGTTAAGGGCCTCTGATATAGGTTTTTTGAGAATATTTGATCGACCAAATGTAGATTTTTTGAAAAAAAATATTTTGTTAAATATTATACTCGGAGAGAGTGTGACTAAAAAATAAGAAAAAAAATTTTGAATTCAGATACAAAATTATTTAATTGAGAAATTTATAATTAAAAATATGTTTAATAAAAAATAATTATTAAAAAAAGAGCTCGAATGGGCTAAATAAGTTCTATGTTCACATCAAAATAATTGTGGGGGCAAAACAAAAAAGAAAAACAAAAAGAAGAATGCGTGCAAAAAATAATAAATACAAATACACAGTTACGTGATTGAAGCTGTCAAACGAAAGATATCATTGTACAAATACAAGAACGAATGATCATCCATGTACAGTACAAATTTCATCATCCAACGTAAATATTCGACAAAAAAAGTAAAAAGATTATGATAATTGGCAATAATTAAGAAGTATATAAAGCAAAATATAGCACTTTTCTGCAAGTGAATTCCTGCATGTATTTTTCCTTTTATACTGAGTATACATACGCATATATACACAAGTTTTTCTCCATGATCTCCATCCAAAACAACGACAAATGAATAATAATAGAAAATCTACCGATTAAGAAGATAAAGATAATCTCACTCATTCAACTCCACGAGTAATGGAGAAGAAACAACACCCTATTCTTGAAATCACAGTCTAAAACAAACCTTTTTGTCAAAGCCAAAAATAAGGGATCTTCAGCAAAATCATATACAATATCCACCTGCTCTTTCTTCATGGCTTCAAAATCAGTAAAAACAGGCATTTCTAATGTTAACGTTTCGTTGTTGAAGCCCAATTTCTATCTTTAAGGAAGCCTCCAACTCTGTAGACCGATGGCATTGTGTTTTCTCGATGGGCCTGAGGCTGGAATTGGCAGCCTTTTGGGCAAGAAGTTCAAGAAATGACCAGAATTCTGAGGATTTGGCTTGATTTCGTATGTATTCATGGCTCTGGAGCCACTGCAATGGCCTATAAAGAGGATGAACAGAACCAGCAACCAAACAACTCGTAGTAGTATATTGCAACTATTCATTTTGCAGACGTACAGAAAATCACATAGACAAAACACACGAAAAGTGAGATCAATGGAGAGTTTCTGCAACTGGTGTGTGGTTTATTTTTTCAGGGTTTTGATGAGAGAAAATCTGGAATAGCAAAATACATGGATAATTGAATGCAGAACAGTGTGTAATATCAGATTCAGATTCAGCTGCTTAGCCTTGTTGACAGAACACTGAGTGATCAGTGTGTGTTAGAAACTAAAGGGGTTCTTGAATGAGTCTGATTGGTTAGAGTCCAATAGAATAAAGATGAATTATAAAAGAAAGATGACACTTGACAGTGAGATAAAGATTTGTTTCTCTTCGTCAAATGCCTAAAGATAGATTAGAGAGAGAAAGGAAGAGAGAGAGAAGTAGGGTTATGCATATCATAATGCATTGCCACTGCCCTTTCAGACCCCCACAACAGGATAATTTGTCTCTCACATACACTGTACACTCATGTTTTGTAGCCTTTGGTTTCATGCTCTCTCTGTCGCTCGGACTTGGAAAGGAAAAATGGAAAATAGTAGGAACTGAACTTGGCAGCACGCGTTAGGTTAGGGTTAGGGTTAGGGTTAGGGAGGGTGATGGTGAAGAAAGTCGTACATTCAGAATAGACGGTGGGAAAAGGACAGAGATTTTATTTACTTACTGTTTGTATAAGATTGGATTTTCCTTTAATTAAGGAATGGGCTGTAAGAAGAGAGGGTCCTATTCGAGTGTGCGTGTGTGTGTGTGTTTGGCCCATCTTCCTTTAATTGCTCGAAAGATTGCTGTGAGTGATGCGAGGCAGCTGACTTAACTTCATCCGGGGATTCTGGACTGTGCCTTTTCAAATTGAAACCACCGTTATATTTTGCCTATCTTAATGTACAACAATTAGTATTTAAACATGATGTTTTTTATTAATTAAATTTGTTGATAATTAGTGTTAAATTATCTCTTGATTATTAATTAATAGTAATAACATTTTCTTTGCACAGTAGAGGAGAATATCCTCTTGTTCGGTTTTCATTATTTTCAAAGTACATTTTTCTCTCTCCCTTTATCAATTACACATTTATTTAATGAAATAATATTACACGTGAATTCAATTTTTTTTTCGTATTTTCTAATCATAATTTTATCGTCAAAATACATCTATTATTTCCAAAAATTGTGGCTCAAATATATATAAATCCCTTCTGTCAAAGGGGTCAGGAACTGAGTCTAAAGTGGTACTGCAGGCACAGAAGAGGAGAGGGGTCGGTTTTGACCATTCCATAATTGCAAAACTTCTAAAATTAAGAAATTTTTAATGTTCGAAAATCTTTTGAAAATATGTTGTCGAGGATAAATTTTAACGGAAGTTGGCGTAATATAACTCCACGAAAAACCCTTCTTGAAAAAAAAAAAAAAGAAGAAGGCCTACCAAACTGGTTAAAAATTAGCCCAAGGTCTCGAGTGTTTTTTTTTTTTTCCCCTTATGAGTAAAAAACTAAAAATAAATAAGATCACAAGACAACCTGCCTAAAATTTTTCAAAAAATGGGCTAACTCATTTATCTTGATTTATATTAAAGTCAGAGACGGCCTTGGGGTGTGCAGGTAGTGTGACCGGGCCTCAGCATTATAGGGCACAAATTTTTTTTTTATATATATAATAATTTTAAAATTTTAAATTTTTTATTATTATGTTAGTTCTAGAGCACAATATTTATGAAAAAAAGAGCTCCATTATAAAATGTCATTCAAGCACCCCCTGGATAAAATGTGTAGTTCCATACTATTAATTATATGAACAAAGAAAAAAGTTGAAAATAACTTAAGAGTTATGCTACTTGCCTCCATGTTCATACACACATGTGTAGAAAAATTTTAAGTTTACGAGTAAAATAATTTATTAGGAGAATGAATGGTTAAAAACGAATCTAGTGAAAAACGAGTTTTTAAAGAACGATGATCAATATATTAACTCGAAAACGTCCAAAATTAGCCAAGTTGAGTGATCTTCCCCTACAGTTGTTGGGTCTATAGAAGCTACAGTAATCAATATAGCAGAGGGACCAAAACACTACTGCCTTGATTGCATTGAAACTGATGGATCAAACCCAAGATTTCAAACTTTGGCCCCATTGCTTTAGAAAAATACAATCCTTCTGCAGCTTGTAACCCATATTTCAATAGCATGAAAAAACAACACCCTATTTTGTTTTCTATAGCATGTAAAAAAGTAAACTAAACTTTACTTTCAATTTTCCAATTCTCTGTCTTACTTTTAAGTTAATTTTTATTTTCAAGACATACATGTTTTGATTAGTTATACTTAGAACAACAGTTTATGTTACTTTCAAAATAAAAGTAACTTATAAGTAACTCCAACTTTGATGAACTAAGAAATTTATATATTTATATTTGACTTATTTACTTATAACTAATGTACGAAGCATACAAAAAACCTTTCTATTGTAAGGCCAGAGACGCTTCTACTGTCTGAAGCTTTTGTCCTTGCAGCAATGGTTTTAGCAGATGCTTTATATTTCTGCTAAGTAGTGGCAGATTTGGCATCCATAGTTGAGTCACTTCAGTTTCTGGTCATTCTTTACATGGTAAAATCCCTTTTTGTTGGAATAGAATCACACAAGGCTAAAAGCCCAATTTTAGAAGTCTTATCACTATTATTTGAAAATTTGTTGATTGCTCAATATGGATTCCTATGTGAACATTTTAATTATATTTAAGTTTTCTATTCAGTTAATTCATTCACTTCTGCAATATCAATTCAATTCATGTACTTGAACCAAAGTTTAAAGGCTTTAAAGAGAACGTTTGCATTGTTCTTGACGGCATAAATCTACACCTTGCATTAAGGAATAAACAATCCACTACTCTTACAGATAAAAGTTCTGATAATAAACGAGACTCGGATAAGTGGGATCGTTCAAATCTCTTATGATCATAAAGTGCATAATTCCAGCAACATTTATGAGCGTTATGTCCAATAAAGTAACTTTTTATGAACCAATATTTCACCTTTTCTCCAACTTTCTTTCCCCCATGTCCCCAACCTAAATTCAAATGGCAAGGTTTATCTTCAACGTTTTAAAAAAGAACATTTTGATCTTTAGTCTTTCTCTAATGCTGCACGAAAACTTAGTTTAAAAGTAACTTGTGTTTCACTAATGTTGCAATATTATTGCATTGATATAAAGGACAAAACGAGAATAGTGACAACACCACGAATATTGTTAATCCGATTAACGTGACAATTTGTCATTACGAAGTATGAATTAGATTATTGCTTGTACATGTACCATTTATCATCAATGAAAAAATTATGATTGCTACCAAGCTATTGCTAAAATTTGGTAAGCTTTTGTAGATTAAGCCCATCTTTGATTATCATCATTTGAAATTTTTTTTTTTTTACGTACTCATTTTTCAATCACACAATAAAATATTTTACACATAAACACATGCTTTTTCCCCCTTTTAATCACATTTTTTTCTAAAAATCTCTATTCTAAACATTATTTTGGCTAAGTAATGATCATCAAACATGGGCTCCTTTACCTTTTCTATTTCAGCCCCTGTTTGACATAAATATTTTTTTTGGAAAGAATGAGTTTTTGAATAGTAAATTTTGGAATAACGTGTGGATAAAATGCGTATGAAAAATAATAATTGGCAAACAAGGCTTAATTTTATTAATATTTGTATTATTTTACTCTTTTTAAATTAGATCGATGGGTCATTTAAAGCCATACAAAATTTAACAATTTTGGAAGGATTAGGTTTGAAACAAATTGATTGAGCAACTATGTAGAGAGGTTAAAAAAAAAAGATGGGGTTAACGGTTCATCAAACGACGCGTCTTAAAAGGAATACTGAGATAAAAGGATGTTAAAACTTTTTTGCACGAATGTTAAGTAATGTATTTTATAAATTAATAATTTATGACGTGGCAATGACAAAGACTCCATTCATATATTATTCAAATGATTCTTATAATAGTCATTCATGCATTTTTTTTTTTCAAATGCTTGATGTATAATTATGTTAGTAGCATATAATTTATTTATTCAATTTTTGGGACTCTAAAAGGCTCCACGACATGATAGTAGACTATTGCACCACGATTTCTTGCCTAGCTAAGCAATAGGCTGGCTGCAGCTATGGATTTGAAAATTTTGGATTTTTGACTTTGAAATATTAATCGTGCCACCAAATTGGACTTTTGGTCGCACCAATATAATTCACTTTATGTCTTTTATTGATTGAAATCAGATGTTTAGAAGAATTTGATAAAAGTCGATGAAATATATATTTAAAAAGTTTTGAAACTTATGAAATATGTGATTAAATTAATTGTTGACTTCGACTTGGATTAAAATTTTAATTTTAATTTATACCAAATATGGTGTTTGGTATAGTTAAAAATTATTACTTTTATATAAATTTTAACAGAATTGATAAAATATATGATTCAAAAATTGATAAATTTTTTAAAATATAATAAAATGTTATGTTAAAATTAATTATTTAACTTTAACTTACATTTTTATCAATTTTTTAAACTACACAAAATATAGGCTTAATACAATTTGAATATATTGGGAAAGAGTTTACCTATCCATATTCACTACATAAGATTGAATATGATAAATATTTGAATATTATTGTCATTAACGTATAGTTACGATCGAGCATTTCATTTGCAATTACAAGTTTCAAACATTTCTCCATATTTTGCTATTATCAATTTATATATTTTCACAATTATCAAATAAAGTGGATAAACAGATACACGGGTTAAAAATTTAAAATTATTTATTATTAATGAAGTTTGCACCCTAAATAAATGTATTTAACACAAATATAAGTGTTAACGTGTACATTATATGCCACCAAGTATCTCTACCATTTACTATTATATAACCTTCAAAGTAAATTTATTTATTGACTCAAATTATCGTAAAAGGCCCGTAAAATAAAATTTAAAAAGTTACCAAATACTGCTATACTTGATTTTGTATCTTTAATATCATTCTCGAAGTAGATCCGGATCTACTTTTGTTATAATCCTTGAGTACTCATCATTGGTTTAAAAAAAGAATTAAAACAAATAATGAGCAATGAAATTTAAAGTTTTATTTACTATTATTAGTATTATTATTATTTTTTTTTTGCGTGTGTCTTATTGATATTAGTGCGATGTGTCCACTAATTTACAATGAGTTAGAATAATTGCGAGAGAATCCATCATTATCCGCTATAGTAAAACCATAAACATTCATAAAGATTATGCAACTCATTTTTTTATATTTTTACTATTTTTCATTTTTTTATAATTCATAAAGATTTACTATTAATAATCATGGAGGGAAAATATATTTAAAATTTGTCTATTGATTTTATGTTTCAGGGTTAAAACTTAAAAGAGAGTATAGGGGAAGAGTTATTTTAGTTGAAAATTGGATTAAAATTTTTGAAAACTAAAAATCCTACCCTCTTTTCTACTTCAAAATCTCACTTTCAAACTGAAGGAATCAAAGGATACCGGAAAAGAATGATGGCGAATTGGGAGGGGCGAATCATCGAGAGTTGGAGATTGGAGAAACAACTAGTAGCAACAAGTAAAAGGTATAAATCTGAATTCAATCGGAAAACAAACTTTTCCTAACCAAATGACACGTTGATATAAATTTTAAATTTTGATTTGACCTTAAAACACCTACGAAAATTATAATTCTCAATTCTAAATAGAAAAGAAAAGCCCTTCAAAATCGTAATGTTGAAGGAATTATTAAACTACTTTATTCTAGGGCAAGTGACATCTATATCAAATCTTTCATAATCTCAACATGAAAGTCAGAAGAAGATGCGAGCCGTGTGCCCATGGGTGCAAGATTCTTCGAAAGGGTGTGGCTCGGCGGCTTACTCGAAGACATGAGACTAGGTTATCAACGAATGAATTATACACAGTGCCAATGGCTCAACATTTTTTTACAATAAAATAAAATGGGGATACATTTTTTGTTAATTAAGAGAATAAGTCCATGTTTGACAATTATTAGGTTCGAAAATTGGGGATAAATGATGTTTTAAATAATATTTTTTTGGAGAATATGTGATTTACAAGTAGAGAATTTTTTTTGATTTACAAGTAAAATATTTAAGTGTGAGAATGTGTGGTTGAAAATGAATTGAAAAAAAAAAAGAATAGATTTGCTTTAGTCACTATTTGACTCTTTTTTTTTTTGACTTATTTTCATATTTATTTTTAACCATACATTCCAAAATAAAATATTTTGCACGTAAATAAAAAAAATTACTTTTTAACAACACGTTTTCCAAAAATTCGCTATTAAAAAAAAATATTTTCCTAAGGCACACACATTAAACTTTTGACCTCGAAGGAGGGTTGTAGATCTAACAAGCACAATTGGCTTGTGTACTTTGAAAGCAGGATTACCTAAGAAATCGCATTTTCCTACCAAGGAAACTCCTTGACATGTCGTCGATTGACTAAAGCTAAAACACAGTTTAGCTTTTGTTTGGTGGTCAGTTTTTTGAAAAAATATTAGTGTAAATAGCGATTTTTAAAAAAATGTGATTAAAAATTAGTTGGTAAATTTATTTTTCAAAGAATAAAAGACAAATATATGCTTAATGGTTGTCAAATCGGAATAAGTTCCATAGTGGTCGAAACCTTGAGTGATTTAACCCAAAAAAGAGAAAAAAAACAGAAAGGGTCTACTCTTTGAGTGTCCCCATAATTCCATGATGTCATGGCCCGACTTACAGAACCAATATTGGGTCCTACATTTTACTCCACTGGTAAAATGGGCCCATTTGTCCACGTTCTTTTCCCCATCATACGCATCTGTTTCAAACAGAATCCAATACTACCTCCGTGTACAATCAACGAAAATCATAGCTGCTGTGCCAAACGTGGGCCCATAATGTTTGACCAATAAGAATTATTTAAATTACTTTCATTTTCCAATTTTGTTATAAAATTATTTAAGTAGACATTTTGCTAAATATTGTGGTTGCCTATTAAAAAAGAACCCAAGCTTCTTATTATCTAAAAATATATTTTTAAAATTTTATGGATTAAATGGAATATACTTTTGATGTATTATGGCGAAATTCATTAAAAAAAACTACAATACCGATGCATTACAACGGCTATCGTTAAAAATAAAAAGTAAAAATTTCGAATGAAATTGAATTTTTTTGTAAATTTTATTATAATCAATAACTGGAACGAAACCAGCCGATTCTCAATTTTAATATTCATAATTGATTAGAACGTGAGTAGAAACGGATCGATTTTGATCCGATTTTAAATTTGTCCAATGATCCTGATAATTTTTATCCATCTCTAAATGCGAGGCTATAAATTAATAAAGTAGCATCGAATGATGTAAGTAATAATATTCCAAAAGTGTGATATGGGAAGAAAATATTAGTCCCAATATTCAACTTGCAACAAATTGTGGAGAATACTCGATTATTTTACCAAAATTATATTCTTTAATCTCTTATTTTTATTACAAAAGCCCGGAAAAAAGGTCAAAAATGGAAGTATAAAAAATAATAGAAGTGGTTGTGGGGTGGGGTGGGGTGCGGTTAAATTTTATTGTATGGTTGGGAGTAAAGGACACACAACATCTAAGTGCGTTGGCGATTGAACCAAAACACATTGACCATTGACCAAACTCTCTCTAAAGCTTTAGGAATCCATTAACTAACCAGCTTACGTCATTTCTTCTTCATAATAAACACCCACATTCGCACCACCAACCTTTCTACTTTTTACCTTCATCACTCTCCCTCTCTGAAACTCGTTCTTTCCTTTCTCTCTCTAGAAATCTACCATTGAGTTTGATAGTTCGAGTGTGAAGATGGTGAGGGACGATTCGTACATACCAGTGCCTAGTTATTTTAGGTGCCCGATTTCTCTTGATGTGATGAAATCCCCTGTCAGTCTGTGCACGGGTGTGACGTATGACCGAACCAGCATCCAGCGGTGGTTGGATGGTGGTAACAACACCTGCCCCGCCACCATGCAGGTGCTTCAGACAAAGGAACTTGTCCCCAACCTTACTCTACAACGTCTTATCAAGATCTGGACCGAGTCTGACTCGGTCCAAACTCGGCCTCTAAACGTACAGCCATCACATCAACCCAGCTCGCTCACTGAAGACCAGATTCGTCATCTCATCAACCAGCTTGAAAATGAGCTTCAGAAGATTGATAAGGATTCTAGTTTCCAAGTCCATACAATCCCATCCAGAATTTCGAGGCTGATTTTATTCGCGAAGGAAGTGGAAGAAAACGGCAAGTTCTTAGCCTCAGCCGGCGCCAGGCTTTTACCATTGCTTATTGTAGCTCTGGGCAATAAACAATTGGTGAAAGATCTTGAGGTTTTGGAGAAATTAGTTCAGTTTTGTAATATAATCTTACAACAGCCAGTAAAAACTGATTCAGTAGAAGGACGATCAAATTCCCCTTCGACTACGAAAATTGATATTGGGAAAGATTTCAAATCTTCAATGATTATGGGACTTTCACAAGGGAGATCAGGGTTAAGAATTGCAATTGCCAAACTTCTCGAAATCATATCCAATTTGTATTTGGAAGTGAAGAATTTGATATCAGAAGATGATGAAATATACTCGGAATTACTAAGATTAATATCCACTTTGGATTGTAATCCAGATGCCATGGATTCTTCACTGTCTTGTTTAATCTGTCTAGCATTGGCAAAGAGAAATCGGGCTAAAATCGTGCGCAATGGCGGCATAGGAGTGTTGGCAAAAGCTCTATCGGAATCAGAATTGAGCGTTCCATTAACGGAAAAAGTGCTTAAACTCGTTGAAATGGTGTCGACTTGTAAAGAAGGGAGAGCGGAGATTTGTAGGAATGAAATTTGTGTAGAGGTAATCGTGAAGAAGGTTTTGAAAGTATCGAATGTGGCAACTGAGCACGCAGTGACAATATTGTGGAGTTTGTGTTGCTTGTTCGGGGATAAAAAGGCACAAGAATGTGTAACAAAGAGCAATGGAATGGCCAAGATTTTGGTGCTTATGCAGAGCAATTGTTCGTCAACAGTTAGGCATATGTCGAGTGACTTGTTAAAGATTTTCCGATACAAATCCAAATCTTGTTTTCTTTCTTGTTACGATACTAAGACTACTCATATCATGCCATTTTGACATCGCCGGCTGTGGATTTGTATGTAGAAAATGAGGTTAATCGAGTCACACATTTTAGTACTACCATCTTGACTTCCCTTCGCGAGTCCTGCCATAGCACCCCTCCATTTGTAAATGAAAAGAACAAAAGCAGCAATTTTGTTGACTGGAAAAAGATAGGAATGGCATTCATTTGATTTTGGTATATGATTTGATTGATTATATTCAAACCCTTTTGATTTGATGTCTCTTCGAATTTAGTCCACACATCAATTGGTACTTTTTTTTTTTTTTTAATGGGGGTGAGACCGTGAGGCAGGATAAATTGACATAACTCAATCCCTGTTGTAAATTTCAAAGCAGGTGGGCACCAATCTAGATAGGATTGAATGGGACCTTTTGTGATGGATTATTTATCAAACGTGTTAGATGTGGAATACCTCCTTTCCTCTCTACCTTTCGTCCATTACATAGGCAAGTGGGCTGCTTTAGATGTGAAATAGGCGCTTTAGCGATATTGATCTAAAGTGTTTATACCTAGAAATTTGTACAACTGTTAATTCGATAGAATTCGATTTGTTGATGGAGTCATCTGCGGCGAATCATGATGACGGTTAGACCTGCGTTCTAATATATCTTGTAACTCTCTTAATTAGTTGATTTAGACTATGTCACTGTCAAGAGAGAACATTCAATTTGTTGTGTTATAATGATATTTCCTTATGATGTCTCCTGTAATCTGATTCCAACATGAATCAATTGGGTACGAGCTCAAGGCATCGAGCTTATTTGTCTTAATTTCTTGACAAATATGTTTATGTGACTAAATCAAACTCATTCGACAGATTGACAACAATAAAATATATTAATTTTTATTTTTCACACGTTTGCCAAAAGCTATCATTAGATCAAGAATTTTATTTGTTTTTCCCTGAAAACAAGGTACCCTTGTTGCCTGGGATAATCAAGAGAAATGATTTATGGAGTAGGATAAATCTGTATTCATAGTGACAAACGGAGCTAAAGAACTAAAGAAGGTCCATAGTCAACTTAAAACCATTAAACTGTTTCTTTATAGATGGTGACAAGGTGCCGCAATTGCTGGCACGGTGCCTACTTCCTTCAATCAATTTTTGCTTCGCTAATAAGAACTTTCCGTTCAATTAAATTTACTTTAATTGATAAAACCATAATATAATTAAAAGTGGGTAATGACGATTGGTCTAAGTATGGTTATTATCCCTTAGCCCTTTAGATTTTGGTAAATTTTAGGTTTTTAACAAAAATTGATAAATGTTTGGTTAAATAGTCGATAAAAGTGTGGATCTCATAAAATATGTGGTTGAAATTGAGTTTGAGAAAGAATAAAATTAAAAAATTTTGGCCCAGACATGAGCTTAGTATTTTAGTTGTCGCTTTTGTCATTTGTGATGACTGTCCGATGGGGATGGATCGTACGATTGTTTGAGATTTTTCAACTATCATGATTTAAAGATCGTTAAAGAATACGTTAAAAAAAATGATACTAATAAAGAAATATATGTTTGACCATACCAATAACCCAACACATTTTGAGAATACAACCAACAAAATTTAATTGTAAATTATTAAATTGATATAGTAAAAAATTTATGGGATCTTGAAAAAGAGGAAGTCACTAAGAAAATGGGGTTGGATACTTGCAAATTGATGGATTCAATGGTTCTGTGTGGGTTACTTTGTATTTAATTAATAGAATTTGATTGATTTATTTATTTTGGCATAGAGAGAGAATAGTTGGCAATTCAAAAAGGTAGAATAGATGGTTCTCTAAGCATTAGAAATCCAAGGTTGGTCCGACCCTACACTTTTTCTCATTTGTTCTTTTCCAAATATCATACTATTTTGGTTGTTCTTTTGTTTCTTTAAATATATTTTGGGTTTACGTAAGTTTATTGGATCTTGCGTGACCTATTACTCATGGAATAGTGAAGATTTTGGGATTGATTATTTTGTAGAAATAAATTATCAATTTTAGTGGAGGACGTGTCAATCTCTTTATCAAATAAAGTATTGAATTCCCTTTAAATTTCATGAATTATGGTATGATTTCATAGTTATAATGAATCGTTAAAATCCCCCTAAAAGCATTTTAAATTACAATATACTCTCTACCTATTGAAAATCATAGAAAATCCCTCCGTTTGAAATCTTGTGTGCGCAAAACCCTGTTGCCCTTTAAGATTCGTTGATTTTTTTCGGTTAAAAACAATAAAAAATGCCAAAATAAAAAATGAATAATTGTAATTTCAGTACCCAAACTTTTTTTTTTTTACAAATTAACATTTTTTTTATGTGTCACCTACCATTCCAAATATTTAAAACTTTATTTTCCACCCACCCCACTTTTATGTATTTTATGACTTAAGGATTTGAAAATAAATTTGGTAAAAAGTGATATTCTCTCCTTTTCCATGTAATACACGGTGCAAATACATATGACCCCCCTTTCCAATAGGTTTCGAATATACCCTCTAATTGTCATTTACTTCTCGATGGAAAAAACCACTCATCCAGGTCCAAAAACAAGAAACAAGGAGACAAGGTGATGTGTAGGGAAATGATTGAGTATTGTGTTTTTTTTTTTTAAAACTGTCTAATCCGACACCGACGTGTGTCATCCCTGAATTTAAACCTGGATTTGAGCATGTTCCGATAGCATTTCTCTTACAATTTTATTTTTTCTTTGCATAACTATGAGAAGTAAAAGATTCTTGAAATATCAATATTTCCTGTTTCAGCAATTTTGAGTCTGGTTTCAATTTTTTTATATTATGGGTTTTTAAGAATTTGATATTTTGTAGTTTGTTATCAATTGTAATCCCAAGGATCTGTTTGATTTTTATCACATTTTCTTAAACCTAAGGTCATTGGTTAGCCAAGAAAAAAATCCGAGTTTTGCCTTTTTCCTATTGTAATCGCGCTTTACAGTATTTGGGTGTGCTTTGAGATTGAATTTTGTCTCAATTTTGAAGATTTTCTTGGAAATTGTATTTTTCACGTGTAAACTAGGAAATGCTAGCTAATTTGGCATCGGGATGGATCCGGTGAAAAATAAAATTTTAAAAATTTGGGATTGTAAGTGGCGCATATAAAATATTTGGATTTAATTTGTAGAGAAAAACTTTTGGCATTGAAATTGCAATTATTTCTTTTTAATTTTGGCATTTTTTACTTTTTAACGAAAAATGTGACGGATCTTAATGACGGGGGGGATTTTCACATAAAAAGTTTCAAACATGAGAGCTTTGTGCGATTTTCAATATGTAGAGGGTATATTGTAATCGAAAACGTTTTTAGGGGAAATTTTTGCCGTTAATCCTAAAAGATAACTTAGTAACAAGTTCAACTTCCTTGTAAATAGTTCCAAACATGCAATATTGTTATGTTTGATATATGGATCAAATAAATTACTTTATTTAATAATATTTAAGGGTACAACTATTTTCATCCACATTTTTTTATATATCTATCCCACTATAAGTTTATCCCTATTAAAATTTAAATTTTATATATTCATTCCTAACACTATAGATTCACACAATCCCTAAAACCATAAACTCTTTTAAACCAAATGAACGAAATAAGAACAAAGTCGGACAAATTGAACATTAAATTAACATATATTATTCACCTAATTGTTAGCAGTGTTTATTAGAAGTTTTATTGCAGAGTCAAAATAAGACAAAAAAAAAATCAAAATAAATGTAAATAAAGAAACTCATACAATCATTCCAATAAAATAATCGTAAAACCAAAAAAATAAAATCAAAGCACCCAAATTTAAGCACGATATCACAAGAACGTCACTAAAACCCATAAATATCTTAATGCGTTATGAAAAAATAAAATCAAAAGACAAAACACGATAAAAATGTAATCTTAATTTTTCGAATTCCTTTTCATATATTAGCATGTTTGTATATATTTGCTCTAACCGCGTCTTTTCCATTGTTTATTAAATTCTTTGTCTATTGAAGTTCTAAGTATTGGAATACTTCGAACATATTTATGTAATTTTCTCTGGTCTATTAGAGTTTTAGTTAAATACAAATTCTAAAAGAATAAAAAAAGATTTAGGATAATTTAATGAAAATAATTTTTTTTAGAGTTATATGCCCATGTTTGGCTCTCATTTTTAATTTTAATTTATTTTTCTTTCTCCAATTATCAATCACACATTCTTTCAATAAAATAATATTACATTTAAACCAAAAAAAATTTCTTACTTTTTAACCACACATTCTCCAAAGAATGCTATTCTAATTTTTATTTTTATTTTCAAATAATGGAGCTCAAACAAGGGTATAACCCGTGTATAATAAAATTTTATTTTAAAAAAATGGATGTTTATATAAAAATTGTGGATGAAAACCCGTACCCTTACTTAATCTCTATCCGCCAGTTGATACAATAAATACCCAAATTTAGTTCCTAGGTGCTAAACTGTTCATTCTCCGTAAGTCATCTGTATGAAATTAATACTTTTAATGAGGCGAGTTTAGACCGTATTAATTTTTCACTATTTTATGAATTAAGAAAAGTTAGTTGGAAATTGACTCATAATTTAAAAATTACTTATGAGTAGAAAAATCATTCATAAGTAAAAAAATTGCTTATTTATTTAAAAAATCGTATAAGTTAAAATCATTTATAATAAAAAAAACCACTTAAACAAATTTTCTCTTGAGTTGAAAAAAAATTATAAGTAAAAAACTGATTTATAATTGAAAATACTTACACTAAACTTTGATACAGGAAAATTCGATTAATTAACAATCTTGCTTAAATAAAAAAATTTATCGATTTTTACTCAAGCCAATGTGTTGAATTAATATTCTCGCTAAATTTATAAGATAATTATTTTATTTAAAATTCTTTAGGACGCAACAAATATTATAAAATAACAATTGGTTAAATACTTAAAATTTTGTAAAAGTACTTTCTTTTTCTTTGTACTCAAAACGAACTCAAGCCCAATCTTAATTTTAAGCAATGCGTATACCACATTTGATATATATTTTTACATTTTGTAGAAAATAATTAGTTGGGTTGCGATACTTGAATGACTTTTTTGAAGAACAGTTGGTATAATACAACTATTATCTAAATCACGATCATCCTCAATAAAATTATTTAGCATACCTTTAGTAATCTCTTCGTCAATATATTATCTATCATCATATCATTATTACTAGGATAATCCAAGAGACGTTCTACATGCATCACATTTTTGTAGCATCGACTGGAATTGATTTCACGTAATCTACTGACAAATTAATGAATTATTTATTTATCGATAAATTAATAACTTTTTAAAGGTGATAATTTTCCTTCCCTTACATTATTATATTATACAGTTTTTATTGTATAAGGGAAAATATACAAATAAGTATAAAATTTATGAGCAAGAAACAATATTACTTATAACTGAAAAATCACTTATAAGTAATAAAAAATTATAAATGTTCAGTTCACTCTAATCCATCTCAACAATTCCTTCTATATCATCCTATACGATGTACCAGACATGAAACGTTGATAATATTGAAAATGGTGATTAATAGATAATAGTAAAAGACTATTTTGGACTTTGAACAAATGGGCCAGGTCTTTGTGTAGTTTTGGCTTAATAGCCCAAGCACTTAAGGCCCACTTTTAGTGTGGCATATAAATATGGACCGCAGTCCGACTCTAGGCTGGACGAGGTCTTATGAATATTCTAATAGAATTATAAAAAACTGTAATGGCATGTAAATATAACAACGATTGCATTTGTTTTAGTACTAGTTGTCAAAATTTGAATAAGCATGAAATCTTATGCCCCTATCCCCATCCTCTTAATTTTTTTTAATTTCTTTTTTCAAACTCATTTTTAACAATATGTTCTCTCAATAATATAATTTGGAACGTAAACCAAAAATATTTTACTACATTATAATCACGCATTCTCCAAAAAAAAAATCACAATTATAAAACTCATTTTGAACAAAAATAATAATAATAAAGGATTCAAACCTATGCTTGTTATGTCCATAATAATAATATTGTCGTACTTTTTTCAATTTTTGTGTAAATCCGTAACTACTCATGTGGATAGGGAGCGGGTAGGGATCGTTTAATATGGCTTTTGAAATGTTAATAATTACTTTTGAGATTAATTTTTTTAAAACATGTTTGGATATTATTTTAGAAGTATTTTATTTGGTTAGAAGAGTTTTTAGAGAACCTGGCCTGTTTTTAAACATAATTGGTAATTTTCAAAAAATACTTTATCTTGCTATAATAGTTTTTAGACGAAGTGACCTAAAGTAACTTTCGCCTAAAGCTCTTCTACAAAAATCAGAAATCATGTTGAACGAACCTTAGGTGAAAATAGGATATGAACATTCATCTTACGTTTGAATCTAATTGTTGTAACAAAAATGTTTTACCTTTTCCAAATTAAAGTTAAAAGTTAATTTTCAAATTTTTTTATTTTAGTTTTCAGATATAATACAAAATTAATATTAGAATGTAAGTTATGTTCGGATGAATTAAATTTTCTTTATTGTGGAGATTGAATTTTTTCCTATAAAAGGGAGTGATTTTCGTTGTTTTTTACACAACTTGAAAGAATACTATCTTTCATGCTATATTCCTATAGTTTTCACAACTCGATATTTATCTTGTTCTTTCTCTTTATGTAGTTGTGTTCATAAAAGGAAAATCAATTGTAAACTATGAGGGTTTTATTTTGGTGCCATACAACGTCACAATTATCCGCACAAAGGGAGGCCACAAGATTTTAAGACAACGATTTTGCGACTCTCTTATGCATGTTTTTGTAACTCTCTTCTCATGTTTTGTGTGATCTTAATTTGATATTTTTTATTGATATGCTATTACACAAATCACTTATTTTTCTCTAATAATCTAAAATCGTGTGATATGATTTGTATGTCAATGATTAGTTTTATGATCTCGAACTAGTAAAATTGGAGAATTTCTTATTCGTTTAATTAATTTTAGAAATTTTAGTATTGTGATATGTTTACAAAATTGAGAATGAACTCCAATAATTTGTCCCTGATATAAGTACATTTTAAACTTAGGAACTGTTGCATCCTTGGTAGCAGTTTACTTAAGATGTTGATGAGGGTGGACGTGTATAAGGAAAGAAGGACCTATGGAGTTAACACAATTGGCCGGCTAAGAGCCATGATATATAGATATCCCAGTTTAATATTTAATTTTCGTTATTTTAATTTTTAGATTCAATACAAAATTAAAATCTTAAATATTAGAATGTAAGATATGTTTGGATGGATTAGAGTTCTATTGGTGCGAGGGTTGAATTTTTCACTACAAGAGAGATTGATTTTTCATTGGTTTTTACGCAACTTAAAAGAATACTATCTATACTTTTTGTAAGTGTTATACCTTATGTTCAATCGATTTTGGACAAAAATATTTTTTATATTTAATTGATACATTTTATTTATGACAATCTATTATTTAATGGAATTAATATTATAATAAATTAAATAATAAAGGTAGATTTAAATCTTAATAATTTGTTAATCACAAAGAGTTGTAATTGTGATATACGAATTGCATGTGATTGAATATTAAATCATCCGTGATCGCAATTAATAAAAAGATACGAATATCGTTATTACGGATAGACCATCACGTGTGACATTTCTTACTTGTAAAGTAAGTAGCTGATCTCACAAGTTAAAGTGTAGTGACACTTAAATGAACATGTGAATATTTTGTTGTAGAACAAAACATTGAAAACCCGTTGTGAAGATTTCATATAGATAATTATTTGATTATCAGCGGTTAATTTTTACTGTTTGGTAGTGGAATTTGTCATTTGACTTGAGGTCATCATAATGCCTTATATGAGAACAGTCATATTTTGGTGATTTTGGATGTTGCTCTACCAAGGGTCGCTAATACAATATCATTCGGATATGTCAAGAATCATATAAATATCGTGAATGATCAATAGAGGATTTGCCACTTTGATAGTAAGAGATTATGATCTACATTCCATTCAATTAAGTTGATAAAGAAATCATTGGTCAATGTGTGCTCATAAGTCGAAAAAAATTTCGACTCATATTGACTTAAGAGTGAGATGAAAGATATGATTAATAATCAAGACTGACGTATATCAATATCTCATAATTGATAGGATCATTTTGACAAAGTGATTATAATTTCATAGTAAAAGATCAAGTTTAATTTTTTCATACTACGTGATATTTTACATCACATGTATTGCCCGACACATTGCTATATTCAATATGGGACGATTGGTGTGATTTGGTGATAAATTAAATGAGGTATTTGAATTTATCGAATTTGATGAGATCAAAATTATAATTCATGTCATTATGCATCGTGATCGGGAATCTTATGGTACACAAAATGAGAACTAGAATAATGAGATTCACCAATTAGTTAATTAACAAGTATCGACTCATATTGACTTAAGAGTGACATGAAAGATATGATTAATAATCAAGACTGACGTATATCAATATCTCATAATTGATAGGATCATTTTGACAAAGTGATTATAATTTCACAGTAAAAGATCAAGTTTGATTTTTTCATACTACGTGATATTTTACATCACATGTATTGTCCGACACATTGCTATATTCAATATGGGACGATTGGTGTGATTTGGTGATAAATTAAATGGGGTATTTTAATTTATCGATTTTGATGAGATCAAAAATGAGAACTAGAATAATGAGATTCACCTATTTGTTAATTAACAAGTATTGGACAATTAATTTATTGAATTGCTTGTTAATGGGCCCGAATAAATTAATTGAATTAATTAAATATTGAACGTAATTTTAAGAGACGGCATAAACCCACTTAGATTTTTATTAATAAGTTGTTAGGATTTGAAAAATCATAACACAACACAATTATTATCTTGCTAGCACAAGAAAAAAGAATCCATAATTCTTTCATTCTTGTTCCTTGTGTGAATTTTCATTGAATGTTAGACAACTAGACGATTGTGGATTGGAGATCGGAATTGTTCGTATTCAAGATAAGCAAATACGTTTGCAAATGTCAACAAATGTGTAATTCATATTATAGTTTTATCTAAATACAAAGCAAATCTTTGGTGTGAATTGAAACTATTATTTTTTCATTGTATATGATTAAGTAAATTCCCAACACTTTTCACACTACATTTATATAATTTTGGTAATTCGATATGATGGTCATTACTCCATGTGGTCGTATCCAAAGAAGAAGAATCAATTGTGAACTATAAGAACTTTATTTTGAAGTTGTTCAGTGTCAAAGTATTTGTACGAAAGGGAAGTCACAAAATTTTAGGACAACAATTTTCGCGACTCTCTTAGATCATCTTTTCTAACTTTCTTATCATATTTTGTGTCATCTTAATTTGTTTTTTTAATTGATATTCTATTACATAAATCTCTTATTTTTCTCTAACCCAAATGCAGATGAAGCAACACAGCCATGGTATGCTTTTCATTTTTAATTAATTTCATAATGGTATACATTGCATGATATAGCATATTATTCAACCTTATTTATGTATTATTTTTAATATTGCATAAACATGCTCTAAAGATCATAATAAAATAAATTGATAAAAATCTACCTCTAAATGTCAAAAGTATGTGAACGCCTTATTTATGATTATGTGTACGCATGACAGTATCCAAGGGTGGAGGGAGGAGGCATGCCTAGGCTGCTCCAAGTCCTTTTTTTTTGTTTAATGTATCAGCTCAGTATACATTGTTTTTGTCACCCTAACTTTTACCATGACACTGTCACCTTCATACGTCCATGTATTACATGAATGGTTAACAGTATGGATGAGATCTTAACGTTTTTTCAATTTAACTTTTACATGCTCGAGTCTTGAGTTGACAAGGATATTTAGAACGGAGTTCCCAAACTTTAATATGTTCCTTTTTGTAATTCGTTAGGTCAAAATCAACAAGGATATTATTAACTTGTTATTCCACAAACTCAATCAAGCATGCATGCGCTTTTCATTCAAGTCATGTTCTAAGCTTCTAATCATATATTTACTTTTCTATACGTATTTGTCATTTGATATGGATATATACATAATAAGCATCATTTCAGTACTCGAAAATTGACATATTACATGTACGCTTACTCTGTGTCGTTGTCCAATTGTGTCTTAACCCTAACCACAAACCTCAGTCTTCGTAATTAATAGATATTTGAAAAATTAGCCTAATTGTCTTAACCATAGACCTTGGTATGGATAATTCATAATATCGAAACCTAGAACTATGCTAACATTTGCTTAAATGCACTCACCTTAATTAGTTTCATGCTTATTTCTTTATAATTATTTATTTTCTAAGTGATTCAGATTAGGCTACGTGTTGCTTCTTAAAACCTTATTATGTACGAAATCATTCTGAGGCAGAAAATATGAGAACAAGTATGTGCCAATGTCACACTTCTTGTGTACCTAATTCTAAACTGTTTTGTTTTTGTCAATAATAAATACCAACTAAAAATGGTTTGAGATTTAAGAAGTTTATTTGTCAAAGTACATTTTTCATCGACAAATTTGTTAGAGATCATTTGATGTCTCGTTCAAAAAGATTTAATTTGACGCATAATAGTGTTCGATGTGTTGAAAAGTCCAAATTAACTTGAATAAAGCGCAAAGAACATGGTCGGAGTATACAAAGTGGCCTTGATGAGAGTCGAGTATTCAATTAGCTCTAAAACACAAAGAACTTGAGTTCGATCAGAGTGAGTATAATCAGCTAAATAAAATCAGACTAATTTAGGTTAGAGCCATATTTTAGTAAGCTTCCTCACTCAATAACAC
>CAIGRP010000350.1:0-31834 GCA_903798385.1 Fraxinus cuspidata
AACTTTAGAGGATTGGATGTTAGAGTAGAACCCTTCATATGTTTCACAAATCACAAATGACATTTTTGAGAACAATGGAATGAAATCCTCCTAAACTTTATTTAACTTTTATTTATTAATAATAACAACTCTTTTAACGACTTTTTTTGCTTTTAAGCTGAGCCAAACACGTTTTAAGCTACACAGAAGAAACCTTATTAATGCTCCATGATTTGAAGGGATGATCTCATTTGTATTCTTTCATGGCAAAGACTTTCTTCCAAGCAGGCCTTGCTAATATATCTGCACACCAGGTCTTCACGTGAATGCGAGAATCAAACAGTGCTTTTATTTTTGTTCCCATCAAGTAGTTTATAGTGGGAAGATGATGGAAATCTGCAAGAGTAAAACAATCTCCAGCCAAGTATTTGGACTTCGCCAATCGATCTTCATATACGTCCAGAACTTTAGCCAGTTTTTCTTCGTACTCTTCCACCACGGCCTCGTCTGTAGTCATGCCGACAATCGGCTTTATGCAGAGTTCCCGTGTGAGTTTTGCTGCTGCATTTTCATAACTCTGTGCTTCCACTTCCATCCACACACTTTCCATTGCCATTTCCTTTGGATCCTGGCTTATGAGAGGCGTTCCCTTACTGGCATATTTGTACGCAATGTATTTGGTAATAGCCCTCGATTCTGCATCACAATTTGTTATCAGATATTCGTCTAAAAGTTTAAACAGTTAGAAATATGCCCGCATGTGATATATTTGTGGGCTTTGATCATATTGAACGCACTCGTGTAAAAGCTAATGATAGGAAAGCAGACTTTACCAAAGAGCTTCAAGTCACCATCTTCAAGGACTGGTACTTGACCAAATGGCTACATCAATTCAAGAAAAGAATGTCAGCGGAGAGGAAGAAAGAATTTGAGTTTCTTGAAAACAAAAAAATCACAAAATTGATATCGAGTCGATTGAGAATAAGTCTTAATTTGTCGTACTACGGAAAATGAGCTTAAGCATGCTTACATTGAGGGACAGAAAAGGCTCCCTTTTTGGCTCTCCAGCCCGTAGGTTAACTGGGACGAACTCGTAATCGAGCTCTTTTTCTTCGAGACACGCTAAAACTCTCATTGTTGCAGTAGAGAACAAGCCACCATGAACTTTGATTGCCATGAGTACAGAGTTTGTGAAGTATATACCAGAACCAGAATTACTTAGGATGTATGAGTAGCGATTGAAAAAAAAAAAATTGATATGGGAGATGGAGAGTACGTGCTAGTATTTATAGTGTGAATTTCGTTTGGAAAATTGAAAAACGCTGTGCGTGGAGATTCAGGGATGACAAAATTGATTCATCCGGTCAAATTATTTTTGATTATTAATAAAGACAGTTTGACCCAGTTTTGTGTTTGGAAGAGAGTAATTTGATTTTTCAAGAATGCTGCATTTGGATATTACGTACTTGCACATGTCATATGTCAACCCCACACAGTTAATATATCTATCTTTTATGTCTGAATATTACATAAGTGCGCATGTCACTTTAGCAAATATTATTGTAACTCGCATGCCTGCAGTAAATTAAAATCACATAAAAATATATAATTAATTTCTATTATACGTTCCATACGATTCATAATTTTTCAATTACATATTACATTAACTATTATCAAAATATACTAAAAAGTCTGATTTTTATAATTTAAACAAAACATGGGCATATTTATAACAAGATTAAGCCTATGTTTGGTCTTCATTTCTTAGAATTATTTTTTTTATAAATTTATTTTTAATCACATTTTTTGTGAATCTTTATCAATTTTTGACCATATATTTCATCTTCTTTTATCAAAATTTACTAAAATTTTAATTTTTATCCAAATCTAATAGGAACTAAAAAGGAGAGAGATAATAAATTTTATTGTTTTAGATAATTAGCACAGTGAGCATGAATCAATAGCAATATCACGCAAGTTTTTGTAAAGGAATTTTTTCAATTCTGACAAAAACTGTTAGTTCTACATTGGGATATTAACCACAAATCAGCATGTACATTTCTCCATATTCTTCCTTAGAGAGCTTCTTCAGGATTAAGGAAATTGTGATAGTCCAGCTGGGTCATGTCTCCACCAGTTACCGGGTCAAACTTGCACAGGTAGAAACTGCGTGTAGTTCCAAAAACAAATCAATAATTCAGAGAAAAATCAATAAAAACAGATGTTAACTGACCTTCCATCCGAGCAAAGAATTAGTATTTTATTCTCTCGGTTACCAAATGCAACAATGTTGACAAAAATGAAACTGAGCAACTGATCGATCAGAGTTGAAATACTTAGGCAGCAATCCTACCAAAATGGTAATTTGGATTAATCCCGGAGCCCAACAAGAACTGACAAAAATGATACTGATGACCACTCCTTACACTGTCAATGCATATTGATCACCCGACGGGAAAGCGAAATATATATCATGGTCTCATAGACCTGTGCTCGCATGCACACACTCATGAATCATGGCAGCAGTGCACAACTAACAAAACTTAATATTAGCATAATAGCGCGTCTATCTGTGCTTAAAAGTGAGTCAAAACAATCTTAAAAGTTAGTTTTTTGTACTAATATAACTTCCCTTAGCTTTTACTGAGAAAAAGAAAGCAAAAGGCAGAATAGCTGTAGTTTTTTTTCACCACAAAAACAAGGAATAGTACACACCAAGATGAGGTTTTCATGAACTAGACAATTCAATGCAGAAAACAATTAACTCCTTTCCGCGCTTGATTGAATTTTGAAAACCTTGGCTTTTTTATTGATTCAAGGATAAAAAAAAAAAAAAAAAGGTTAATACAGTGCTCAGTTTTAATGAAGTTCCCTCCTGTATGCAGTTTTATCAGACTTCTTCCCCTTAACATGTAGTGGATTTATAAAATTCTTTTATTACCTTAGTGATGACCGTCTCTCAATTTTCTTCCAATGTCAACTACATTAGGAATGCAACTCATCTTGTGAGTTCCCAATTAATCAGATATTTGATGCCCTTCATAAATTTTCCGCTAGTCCCAGGTCCACAATGAAAAGATTGCAATAATGTTTAATAAGGGGAGTACAGCATTCAGGCCAACTTTAAGAAAGCAGTATACCTTTGATGAACGAGAGTGAAGAACTAGATGTGGATGCAGCAAGATTTCGATCAGGTGGACTACTGGTGCTATCACTTCCAAGGTTTCCTAAATTAACCTTGACGTTATAAACATGAACGGTGCCCTTATCACTTGAGACTGATAACCACTAGGCAGTGGGCGAGAATGCCAGGCTATATGTTTCTGCTCTGTCTGCACCCCTCCTTACCTGCGTCAAATTTCCAAGTATTCTATCAGATCCGTGATTATGAATGCACACGTTGATTGAGAGGAAATGCATTCGAAAAGAATGCTTACAGTTTCAGAATTATCAGGGACAACTTATAACAAGTACAATGCTAAATAGATTTTTTCTTTCAACAAGTTGACAAAGGACTCAAAATTTCATAGTCGTACAGATGATGAAAAAAACTAGTGGAAGTACAAAATATTTTTTTTCCTAATTCATACAAGCACCTGCGGGACACAATAAAAAATTAGTGCTAACAAGAACAAGAACTCTTTAATGATACAAAACGAGTAGCAGTAAAATCTATATCAGAAAAAAGGAAAAAACTACTGCAGTAATAAGTTCAAATATAACATCTGATAGACCGATTGGAGGGGGCGACAATGAAAGAGACACAACAGATAGCATCACCACAATGCATCCATATTTCTACCATCTGCTTCTCCAAATAGGAATACACCAGCAGTCATCTTTTATCATTTAATGAAATTATTACGAAATTCACTAAATCAAGTGATACACTCCACCTGAACTTTTACAAAAACTTAGTGAAAGTGTCGTCGCTATTGAAGCAAGAAACAAGAAATACAAAGAGTTCAAAAATCAAAGTCTAGTCGTAAGACATAAGCTTTAGTCAGGCACTTCAACCATAAACAGTCTTTCTACAACAAATACACCCTGAATTCATAACATGTTAATACTAACAGTCAATTAATTTTCACTAGAACACAATTTTATACACACATCAGTAAAAGTCTGATGAGGTCACGGGCATCCAAATATTTCCACCTTCCCTGAAAAGGAAAACCGTGGTGGAGTACCCTCCAAGAATGGAGTAGAATCTAGACCTTTTAAAGCCAGGACATACCTTCTCATCTTTCACTCAATTTCTGAGGTTGTATCTGTTAGATATTTATACAATAAATATAATATGTGAAAGAAATAATTAATTTAGATGAAGTGTCCAATTGGTGAAAAGTGTGAAATTTGTGTGGGAGGTTGGAGGTTCGAGTCACACCTCACGCATTATATTAAAAAGTTTTTGATTGGGCCTTGGGCTCTTGGGCTTTATTGATTTTAATAATAATTTATTTTTTTTTATTTTCGAAATTATTTAATGGTCAACTAGCAAGTAAAATATGACCGTTTTTTACTGTCCAAGTATTAACAACACATTACCACTAACCATAAAATCTGCATATAATACTGGATCATGGAGGAGGCAGTTACATCATTTTTTTGCCTATATAAACACATATCTGGGCATTAGAAAATAACAACAAAAAAACGAAATTGTATCTTCTTATTCAGTAAAAAAATATTATACTCAATTTTAGTACATTTGAGAGTCTTGAAAATCATTTGTGATTGCTGCACAATTGGTTTATTTGACNGTTCTGAAAACCATTTGTGATTGCTGCACAATTGGTTCATTTGATCGTTGTATCCTGGAAGTGATTGTCCATAGAGGTCGCAGCAGTTATCGACGGGCAATTTCGCTTTAGGACATCGTGCTGTCACGAGACTTGATCAATCAATAAGTTTTATTTCTGATCTTTACTGTATTACAACTAGTAAACTTTTTAACAGTGTCCACTTGGGCAAGATCGAAAACAGCTAGTACTTGTTTATGTTGGAAAAGAAAAATTTCCAAAATTAATTCTATATTAACAGGGATGCACTTCCAGCTCCTACAAAAGGCATTCAAGATTTTACTCCCCTTTCCTCAACACGGATTCTATCATATCTTCCTCCTCAATTCAGTCTCTCACTTCTTTTCAAATGTAATTAAGCCTTAAAAAGAACTCAAATCTTTAAGAAACCTAGTTTTGTAAAAGCAACCATATTGCAAACAATTTCTTAGCTCCTGCAACAAAGTGCCATCATGGGTATTAAAAATCCGAACCGGAGTTCCCTTGGTACTAGCAGTGGCAAGCAGATTCCCGCCCTGTGACAGAGTAAAGCACGCGATCCTCGAATCATGGGCCAAAATGAACTTAATCATCTTCGACCCAAAATACTCCACCCTAACACGACCCATCTGCAACCCAGGGCAAACCAACACAAACGACCCCGCCACCTCTGAAACAGCACAGAGGCCCTTAAGGTTCGCAATGGTCTCAATTTGGTGCAACATCTTCAAATCTATAAAATTGTACACGAAAATTTTTTGCTCGAGAACCACGACAATCTAGTCCCTTAGTAACCGGACACCTTGGACCTCCGACCGGAAGGGATATGCAGCGATGCTGGCGAGCTTTCCAGATTATGACCTTGTTTAGGGGATATAGCGTGGTTTCACCACCGCCGACGAGAGAGCTTGAAAAGAAATTGGACCATATGTTGGCTCTCTCTCTCTCTCAACGAGCCGAGTCGAACCTCGACTAGGACTTGACTCGAGTGAAAATGGTTTGAGTCGAGCCAAGCTTTTGCTTGACTAAAAAATTTAGGCTCGATCAAAACTTTCGAAGAGCATTATCAAGCCAAATGGGCTCATTTTTTCTTATTTAATTTTAAACACAGACAATAGCCTGCTGCCTTGTTAATTTTTATTTTTTATTATTTGAAACACTATCTTTTTTTATTTTTTTTAAGGTTCGGCTCGTCACGGGCCTACCCTACTTCGACTTGAGCTTTTTTGAAAATGAACCACCGATCATTCGAGCCAATGGGCCAAATTGACACCATGCAACAAGAATGTGGAGATACAAGATGTAGCTTAAGTTGCCTAACCCTAGCCAAAATACATTGAGTATATTATGTCACGTTTGGTTTAGTTAAAAAAAGTTAATAAATTTAAATCAAAATTAACAATTAGTTTTAACTATGCATATCGTGAAACACACAATTTTTATAAACTTTTCAAAAAAATACATATTTTTATCTAAATTTACTAAAATTTTGTTTTTCAGTAAAACCAACGGCGGGGCTATATACACCGTGAGGAACTATAGGGTGTTAGTCCAAAGATGTTATTCTTTGGGGGACCCATGGGATGGCAAATTTTGACTAATAAGTATGCTTGGTACATAATATTAAATAACATTTTAAAATTTTTAATATTATCGTATATTATTAAATTCTTTTATAGCCTATGTTTGATCTTCATTTTTTAAAAAAAATCATTTTTTCTCAAACTCATTTTTAACTATAAATTTCATGAGATTCATAATTTTTATCAAAATTTTAGTAGCACATTTTACCAATTTATATCGAAATTTAATTTTTAGCTAAACTAAACGAGGTCATAGAGTTGGCAAAAGATGTTATAATAATACGAGTTTTATCACTTTTCTTTTGTATTCAAATCTTTCGAGGAAGTGATGATTTTGTACAAGTAATCAAAACTCCTACCAAAATTTTTATAAAACTAAACAATAAATGAAGAAATATCTTTCTTTCTTCTTATTTGTATCTTGTTCAATTTACAATGTGAAATATGTTCGTGCACATTTCAAAAAGCTTATTTAGCCCATGTTTGGTACACATTAAAATTTTCATTCATTTTATCCATTTTCAACCACACATTTTTCAATAAAATAATATTTTTCATCACATCAATAACATTTTCTTCTTTTTCAACCACACATTCTCCATCAATTTACTATTCCAGAATACATTATTCCAAAATAATGTGGCTCAAATACACCCTTATAATGTTTATAAGCTTGTCAAATTCTATTATTTAACTATACATTTGGTAAGATTAACAACTTTTACCTACTTCTTAAATACACATTTTTAAAAATTCAATGTTTATAAGTACCAAAAATAAATAAAAACTTAGCCAAGCAATATTCCTCCACCCCATAAATTTTGGTCAATAGCGATCTTCAAGTTTCTCAAGAAGTACTATACTAATATAATTAAAGTTGATGTCCAACTTGCTTTTAATGATTGAGAGCCAACTTACAACTTGAATAATAATTTAGGGACCAATTTTGAAATATTTCCTGTCTATTACAATATGGGATTTTTAAGATTAGTCTTCTAATCTTTTATAAATCTTTTTTTTTTTCTATTTTGTTTCGTTCATCTACTTTTTTAGGTTTTTTTTTGGTAGCTACCATTCTGCGACAAGCACATACGTGGATATATATAGTCCACAAATCTCCTTATTTAAAACATTTTTATAAAGCATATAGTTACATAATTAGTTACACAATCCGTCCACAAATACAGAAATCATATAAATATTTGTTAAATTATCCCTTGACCTCCTTGAGAATATATCTCACTTCAAATTTCTAAGTTGATCCAAAGTTGGACTACAAAAGCCGACTTCATAAAGTTAGACATGTAATAGACACGTTATAATTTAAGAAAATTTTGAACAATTTTTATCGTTAATCACAAATCTAAACTGAAAGGTTGAGAATCAACTTAATCTTTTCTAAGGGTTGAGAACTTGCTTGCTACTTCAGCAACGAGATAGGGACCAATGGTACATTTTTCCCTACTTTCTTAAGACTTGAAAGCTATTGTTTTCTCAAGAAGTTGTTTCAAGCATATCTCGTGTATATTTATAGATGTTGACAAGAGGATGCTATCTCAATAGAATGTAAAACAAGAGTGATATGTGAGGCCAAAATTAAGATAATTTATTGTGACTTCGAATGGCTTAGCTTGATTTTAATTTTTTAAGTAGTGAATAACTAAACAAAATAGAAAAAATGGTTATGTAACGATTTTAAATTTATTTAAAATAAGATATAATTTTGTTTGGCAGTGCTTCTGTTGGCAAGCCATATTCTTCATAATGGGATGAAATATAAAAATACTATCCCAAAATTGATCGTTTAAAAATTTGTTAAAACGTAATGTAATCCTCATGGAAATATATATTTTTGAGTTCATCCGAAGTTAGAAAACAAAAGCTATCTTCATAAAATTCAAAATGTTAAGAGAGAGTATTGGAAAGATTTTGTCGTAATGAAGAGATTGAGGACCAACTTGAATTTTTCTGAAGCTTGAGAACCAAATTTATGTTTGAGCAATATGACGTGTCCAGATCGGATTAAAGATAAAAACTTTCTTAGAAATCCCATTACTTAATAGATCACCAACAATGTTTATAAGTTAGTCAAATTTAGACCTTAACTAGTTATTCTATCGATGTAAAAACGAAAAATTATTCAAAATTTTGGTCATTAAAATGTCTAATATTGCATATCAAACTCCAAATTACATTTCATCGCACAAAACTCGTGTTTTGTCAGCATATAAGTTTCATGATCCACACAACGAGTCCAATAAATCGAGGTTTTTTTCCTCTGGAAACAAAAATAAAATTAACAAGTAATCCAACGTTCCAAAATTAACATAACAATTAATTTCAAAGCTTCCACCAATTCAAACTTATTTCAACAGATGCATATATTAAGAATCCAACGAAGAGAATGAGCAAATTACTTGAAGAAATGTCAAAATCTTATGGTATGTTAATTTACAAAAATGACAAGTGCAATGAAAACCAGAGAAACTTCAACAGATGAAATTCTATCTTTAATTGCTTAAAAATCAACTTTCTACGAAAAGTAAATATCAATCCATTCCTCAATGTCAATAATATACAAATTCTTTATTCTGTGCTCTGCGGCACTTTTCAGCAACTTATTTCTACTTGTCTATATCAACAACTCGAGCCATTCTGAGAGTGGTAAGTGTAAGAAAAAACCTGCAAACATTAAAATCAGAAAAAAATAATAATAATAAAAAAACACGATAAATAAAGAGGAATATAAAGAATAAAATGCACGGGGAAATCAACCTGGAACTGCAAGACAGAAAATATTAAATGTCACCATCTCAAGTGATCAGTTCGTCCCAATCATCTTTATCAACATCGTTAGTCCAGCCATGAGTTTGATCATGAAATCATGCAGAAGTCTTTATCGATAACATCAACCGTGCTTGAAAAACTTGGGACAGTTATTCTCATCCACAAGCAGCCACAATGAAGAATACACATTGAGAACTCAACTATTAGAGCATGTATGGTACACAGTACACGACTGGGCAGTACAACAGGTAAGATTGTAGGTTTAAGTTTCCTCTTGTACTGCCCAGTGCCATATAGAATCCACCCAACCAAACAAGCCATTACTGTACAAATATACAAGGGTGCTGATTTGATTGAGTTCCTAGTATGTATAATTTGGTGAATAAGAGATCCTTTTCTATTTTCTTCCTTCAACTGAAAATAGGAAATGGGAGAAATAAGAGACTGGGTATTGGCTTTGTATTTGTAGTGTAACAGGTAGTTCAATGACTGATGGCTTCCATGGCTACCCGAACAAGTCGTAATAATCCATCCACATCTTGGAAATTAAAATCAAGTGCCTTTTTGACAGAAGAGACACCCTCTCTAGGTTGTGTTTCTCCAAGTCTTGGATTAGCAGCTGTGAAAGCAATTCTAGATTTCCTGGAGGCTTCCATAGCAAAATTAACATCCTGTGCCTATATAAATTAAAACTCAATAAGCAGGAATTTGACAGAAGACATATCCTGGGGAAAGAAAATAGACAAGTGCCAGGCCATGGTGTGCAGGTTTGCAAATTTGTACTGCAAGTAGATGGATGTGAAATTGACAGGGTTGATGCCCAATCAAACCCTAAATGTTTCCAGCTACAAGAAACTATAAACCAGATATGGTCATAATGGTTTGGAATCATTTTTTTATAGATTAAGTTGTAATAAAAAAAAATACAAATAATTAAGTTGTGATAAAAAAAATGAAAAAAAGCAAAACTCACACAAGCACATATTTATAGTGGTTCAACCTCAATGTGAGAGCTATGTCCACACTGCTGCTTATGATTAGGATAAAGTTCAACAAATATCTATATCCCAAAATATGGAGGGGAAACTCTCTTTTAAGATTTTAAAAATATACTTGAGCATAGCCTCTTTATACAAATTACTGTGAGAGTAATTGATTGTACTTACATAGTTAAGTAGCCTCGTGAAACTAGAACGATTTCTTGGAGAAATAACATGGCTTCCACCAACTTGAGGCGAACTAACACCTTTGGCTAAGGCAGCCTTGTCTACAGTTGATTGGTTGTTCACATTGTCAACATCAGAAGCCGAAGAAGAAGGAGATTCACCTAAATGGTAATATTGAAAATTATAACTATTGCCTAAGTTGTCTCGTAAAAGCAAAGAAAGCATTTCACCAACACAAAAATGGCAAAGAAGAAATTTCTACCCAGCTACAATTTCAAGAAAATTGAGACTTCCGCTGTTTAATAGCAGTCTTTGGAAACACGCTTCGATTATCAATTATCTTTAAGCTGTTTACTAATGCTAACACAGATCAGCATCTAGTTCAGACAAATCAATTGAGAGTCCACTATTTAACACTTTTGTCTGGAAGTAAAGCATAAAACTAGTCATCAATTTCTGATTTTCCAAGGAAAATTCAGTTCAGTTTTTAAGCAGCATCGCTGAATAGAATTGTTGTAGCGCAGTGATTTGTGTCATTACGAGAATAAACAATGAGCACCAAAAAAGCCATAATTCTAAGTTATGTTCTCCATCGAAAAACAAGCATGCTAATCTTAAAATTAAACAGTGACTGTGAATTAGTTTGAAATCCTATAATAAGAATATTTTGTTTCAAATTACCAGGTGGTACAATTTGCAGAACAGTTTGCAACTCATTCCGATCCCTGCTTGCACTAGTGTGTGAAGAATAGATTACTTTCATGTATGCAACCTCCATGCATTTATAGGCCAGGGCAGCAGTAGCCATATCTTTTAACTTTTCATACTCATGAGCACAAAACCTATAAACAGAAAACAATTAGTTGACGGAGAAGGAGCTGCACAAGACCTTACAAGTTTCCATCAAAGAAGTAACTAGATTATACTAAAATGACAAACAAACAATCTGAAACGACAGATTTAAAACCCAAGCACTCAATGGGTTTTCACAATTCTCCATTAAAAGAGAACACGGAGAATTAATACAAAGTGCCAAGTAAAATGCATTGAAGACAAATTATAGACTCACAAGCTTCATTATAATACCACAAAATATTTTATAGTTGTTATTTATGAAAATTAGGACCTTAAAACAAGAGGATGAAAGTTAGGGAATAAAATTACATATCGGCAAATAGTTGAAAAACTACAAGTACATTTCCTGAACTATATTTATGACATAGTATTACTATAATTACGTGTGGCTATGTGTGTGTGTGTGTGTGCGCGTGTGTGTGATTTTAAATTATAGCATTACCATAATTACGTGCGTCTATCTATATATAATTATATATAATTACAATCGATTGATTTAAATTTTATGATATATATATATATATATATATATTTATCGATTTAAATTATGTGATTACTATAATTATGTGTCTATATATCATGACTAGTAGATTTAAATTATAGAATTAATATAATTACGCGCATCTATATATGTATATAATTGATTGTGAAAATTAAGTAAATTTCCTTATACGTGAAAGATAAGCTAGGAAGATTCATTCTTAAATAAGTAAACTAACATATATGTGTGAATATATATAATTATGCTTGATTGATTTAATTATATGATTACTATAATTACGTGCATCATCTATGTATAATTATATATAATTAGGATTGATTGAATTAAATTATAGTATTACTATAATTACGCGAGTCTATGTATGTATGATTATACGTAATTATGGTTGATTAATTTAATTTATATGATTACCATAATTACTTACATTTATATATGTGCGTGTATAACTATGATTGTCCTACACTACACACACAGAGTTCATGAATGATTGTGGTGCGGAAGCGTTTTTAAAATTCTTGTAATATGAATTATGTAATAAATAAAAACGATATTTGAATAATCATGTCTTGTATAAATTGAATAATAATTTATTATTGTTCAAAATTGTACAGCGTCTTTGTATTTATAGGCAAAACTATTATCTAATCCTATTAATATAAGAAAACTAAATTTTGAAAGGAAATAACTAAAATCCCAATATAAAAAAAAAATAGAAATCATATTCTAATCAATAAAGAAAAGAAATTATATTCTAAACAAAATATTAGAATAAAAAGATAAGACTTATTACAACTAGACGTCTTATTATAAATATATAATCCTAGTCCTATTTACAGTAAGATTGTCCTACATCACATTATTTGAGGTCAAGTTCTTCCATACGTGTTTTATGAAATCCTCTTCAAATTTACGAGGTAAGTGTAGTCATATGTCATATGTTAAATCGTTTTTCATACTTTAAAATACAAAATTCGATTTATGAATATGATATGAATCCTATATATTTAAGTTCAATGGACCAAAGTTTAGTAGCACTACGCACGGAAATTATAGCAATGAAGTACGGTTCTTAATTCCCGTGTCTCCCTATGTAACGATTATGTGTGGGGATTATAAACACCAAAGTTTGGTTTCTAATTCCGGTGCCTCCTTATGTTTGTTAAGAATTCCTAAATTTTAAATATAAATTACGATTTATGTGGTTCAATTATTGGAATTTTATCTCATTATTCATGATTTTTCCCTTTTAGGTAATTGACGTTCAAGGTATTGGAGTTTGGAAATGGCCAGTGGTGGTATAATAAAGATATTATTGAATAATTTATTATTTTACTTTTATGATTTAGTAATTCTTAATTGGGACAAAAGTTATATTTTTATGAAAGTTAAGTTTTATTTTACGAAACGTATTTAACGACTCAAAAGGAAAGTTTTGGGTCGTTAACCAATTGGACAACTTGCCCAATTGGTATCAGGATTCAACTTAAGTCTATCATTAGACAGAGGTCTTGGGTTCGAATCTTTGTAGATACGATAAAAAGCCGTGAGAGATTAAGTGGGTAAATGCCCACTCAAAGTATGCAGTATGTATGATATAACGTTTTAGACACGAAGGCCGGGTCGTTACAATCATCCTCAAACACAAAATCAACACAAAACAAATATATAAAAATTGAATTATGTGAAGCATGGACATCTCAGATAAATCACGTGGTGGGTAACTTACTCGCAGAGTTTTGCCGTGCTACTATACATTTGAGTTGACTGAATTGTCTCATTATGCTTGGTTCTCTCACTGTTTCCAGATTCTAACAAAGATGCCCCATGGAGGAACTTGAGGGCAGCTTCAAAGTACAGTCTTGTACTTTCAGTTGATCCAGAACTCTGCAACACAGGACCATGTTAAGAAACAGGCAACAAATTAAAGCCAAAAACTACGTCAGATTCAACAGGATGTCTAAACCTTGAGACGATCAGCCATGTGTTTAAGGGCCTTTGCCTCTTTTACAGCATTCATAGCAGCATGACTGGAGGAATCCCTTCGATTAGGACTTGGGGCTTCAAGATCCCGACCCTTGCGCACTTCTGGAGTGGGATGTCTCATACTAAAGGGCTGGTTTCCACTCATCTCGGCTTTTTTACCCTGTCTATGTGCCTTTGATGCATCGCCATTTTCAAATGCATCAATTGCCAAAATGTTTTCTCCATTTTCTTTCTTAGATCCTGACATACTTGGTAGTGTTTCAGCCTGTCCTCTCGCTAAGGGTGGCAGTGAGTGTAACTTCCCTCTCCCATTGGACTCAAACCCCACCTGGTCGCTTATACCAGATAGAAGCTTTTTGGATGATTTTTCATCATCGTGGTCCCACTGAAGTTTTTGCTTTTTATCATGGCCTTTAGTAACAACTAAGCTAACATCCGAACCATTATGGCCTGCAAATTTTAGCTGACTTTCTCCTTTACCACTATCACTCACTATTCCTTTAGCAGAATCATTCTTAGAAATGAATATCTTGTCCACCTTATCAGGAGTGAGAAATTTTTCGACACAATTGTTTCTTCTGCTCTTCAATTTTTCCTCGTAGGAATGCAAATGATCAACAGATTCAAGGGAAGAATCCGAAATCTTGTTTTTACCTTTTTCGATGTCTGATCTAGAATGATGATTTTTGTCTTTAGACCGCGAAGAATACCCCTTTCCAGACTTCTTCGTCTGATGCCCACTGTTCTGAGTATTTATTCTTTCTTCATCTTGGCATTCCTCATTACCTAAGCAATCGACATAGACATTGGTAACATGTTCAGTACCAAAATCACGACAAGTTAAACTCTCTACCTTGACCTTACCATCAGATGGTTGACTCAAATCCCTATTTGAAAATTCAAGCACATGGGACTCTCGTGAATCGTGACGGGTGACGTTGCGAGTTGTGTCCTTTATCACCATTCCAGGTCGCTCACCACCCCCCTTATCTTCACCACCCCAAAATCTTCCTGGACTAGCCACAGTCAAAATCCCACTATCCTGAAACTCATATTTGTGAACAGGGTTCCTCCCTGTTGATGAGAACTTATCTGCGTCAGGATACCTAAAAGGGGATGAAGACACTGATTCAACCGGGGAACCTTTCATTTCATGGACACTAGGTTTGTTTTTACATGACCCAGAAACCTTTGAAGAGCTAGAATTGGCAGCAACAGAGAACTGTAGAGAACCCATACTACTTTTCATATAATCTGCAGCATTTTCAATTTGTTGGTCTTTCATACTCCTACCTTTTTTGTCCATTCCTACATTGCCGTTGCTTCTGCTGGAGTCTTTTCCCTCGGTCTTGGATATTCTTGTTTTCTTCTCTTTCCCGTGGTTACTTTCATGGGTTTCTTCGACAAAACCCTCACGGTCTTTGGGATGTTGTTCTGCACTAGGCAAATCATGATGTTCATTCCCTTTGCTCTTTTTAACGGAGTCTTGATGATCGTATTGGGTCATACACAGCAAACCATCATCTGAAGTCCCTGTTTTATTGGCTTCTGGATTCTTAGCTGATTTCTTTGCATCACCCCTGGAATCCTTAGGGTTGGCATGTTTGCTCCGATCAGTCCCTACGGCATTATTTAGCAAACCACTACTTGAACTATGGCCTGCTTTTGAGGATTCTCCACCATTGTCAGAGGTCCAATTTCCATCTCCAAAATGTACATTCTCACTCTTAACTTTTTTAGATATTCTGAAACTCTCTGAATCGGACTCTCTCTTATTCTTTACCTTTGAATTTGTACCTACTTACACATATTAAAGCCAAGATTTAGAGAATTCCAGATAAAGAAGTTCAAGAAGATAAATGAAAAGTCATATTGAATTAAGATACCTCTATCAGAGTGGCCTTCTAGTGATGATTTTTTCTCTTTCTTATTATCCTTGTGCTTCTCTCCGACTACACAGCCAGAGTGGCGCAAATGCTGATATGCATCAACGGGAGGAGAGTAGTTTGCTCCATTTTTGCCTAATAGCTTTACGTCATTTTTCCGAGAGTCCAAAAAGTGGGTGGGATCATCTAAGTCAGTTGAATTTGTCACGTCTATTGACCCATATTTTTTCTTTCCGCTGATTATATTTATATCTTGGGAACCAATATTTTGTTGGTCTTGACCGAGACACTTAGTGTCAACTGATGATACTCCCAACAAAGTCCTAGCAGAATAATTAAGCAGATTCTGTTGACTCTCAGAAGCAGGGGCAGGAGCTGAAGTAGGAGCAAGATGGTAGAGCGCACGTAAAGCCTTTGTAGTCTGCTCCTCAGGGATACTACAGTGGTTCATTCCAGGCCTAGAGAAATGTTCAAACAATAAATTATTAATAGTCAATCTTAAGCATGCAGAGAGAGAGAGAGAGAGAGAGCAACACATTTCTTGTCACAAAAACAAACTAAGCCTAATTCTATATATATTTGAGATAAATTGTTGTTCTTTATACTAGACAATAACTAGTCTATAAATAAAACACTAACAAAACTTACAGCCAGGTGAGCATCCTACAACGCCATTTATCAGGAAGACTCAGAGGATTTTTACCAAGTGGAAGAAGTCTCCACTGTTGACACCTATCACACTCGACCCAATCTTCTTGGACGAAAGGAGCCACTCCTGCAGGGGTAGCATCAGACGTGGGCCCACTTACAATTTGAGGAGCCATACTCGAAGTCACTGCAGAGTAGGGAGATGGCTTTTTTATTTTTTTATCATCACTTTTCTCCTTCAATGCACTGTGGCATTCGCTTCTTTTTTCAACTAGCTGAGAGTCCTTCAGCCTTCTCGAGGAAGGTATTTCTCCTGAAATCGATTCGCTATCTTCTTCTTCAAGCTCAAGGTCTCCAAAGAAGTCCTTATATCTGTCTCCAGGCTTTCCAGGGTTCCTCTTGAAATCTAGTGAATCATTTTTAGACGTCAGATTGTTACCAAGAGAGCTCTTCCTATTTTTAGGCATCAAAGAAGAATCAAGCATTAACTGATCTTTTGAAACATCTGAACCTTGAGAACCTCCACTCTGAACTCCTTTTGATTTCTTCCTGGACCCTGAAGATAAGTGCTCCTTTCCAGGAGTTGGTTTCACACCTTCCTCAGTACTGGATGCTTCTTTCTGAACTGCTAATTGTTTTGACGGATTAGTGGCTTCAGCACCAGGATCCTTTCTTTCCTCACAGAAATTTGACTGAAATTGAGCTTTTCCTGCTTTGTGGCCATCATCCTGTGGACAAGCAGCGCTGTCAATCCCGAAATTTGCTTTTCTACTTTCCCAAACCTTATCAGGTGGATGCAGATCTTCATCGTACTTCTCAACCCTGTCAGTATCTTGAGCAAACAAACTCCCCAATAGTTCCTTCTTTATTGGTCCAGAGCAGGTTTTGTCCTTCACGCCATCTTTAGCAGAAATATCAACTTCCTTAGAAATACCTTTGGTAGGATCACCGACACCATGCTGTGAACTCATTAAAAGAGGGAGTTTAAGAGTATCAGAAACAAGTTCCTCACAACCTAAAATGTCAATATCAGTTTCCTTCTGCAGCAGACTATCATTGCTCTTCTCATTTATCAATTGTGTGGGAAATGCACAATCTTTTTCAGATGACTTCCATTTCCTCTGGTTTAAAACTTTTTTATTACTCCTACTGGAAAGAGACCCACTGAATGATATCCCAGAACTTCCCAAGGTTTCTTTGCGCGTGAGTTTGGATTCACTCTCCCCACTAAGCTTACCTTTTTCTAAGAGATCATCAGATAGAGGGGATAAAAGAAGGCTCCCATGGGCAGGAAGTGATGTCATAATCTGTTCCGACATGGTCATGGTACAGTGTCAAAAAGAAAACTTCGTTATATTGGGTTAATTTACCATAAAAAAAGAAAGAATCAGAAAGTTAAGATCAATGTAGAGGGGCCATGATTCACCTGAAGAATACTAGTAGGAGACTCATCTGGCAAATCCTGATTGTTACCACATAAACCTTCACTAACTACGAGATTATCATCTAATGAAGATGATGGAGATACATCCAGACCAAGTCCACTGTAGATTTCAGCATTCTGTCTTGTCAATAAATTTTCAGCTCCAACTTTGATTCGGACCTTCAAAGTTCTCTGTTCAGAAGGATTACCAGACTTCTTAACAAGGCCAACATTTGAAGTGAGCTCTTCAGCATGTCTAGAATGGGTGGAGACATCCCTTTTCACAGAATCGTGTATGGTTGCAGTCTTTCCTGAAGATTCTCCGGGCCTTGCCGATAGAATAGCATTTGTCGAAGCAAATGAGTTTTCCCTACCATCCTGTATTGAGTACAACTAAAAGTGCTAAAGTAAACTAGAAATTTCATGTCAGGTGAGTCACGTCCTAGTTCCTTTGTGCAGGAAAACATAGTGAGCAGAAAAAATCTAGATTCAAACTTAAAAATTATCTACCTTTGAATGCTGATTGTTTGGGAATCTGGGGCCACTGTAGTTATGAACTCCAGGTGAACTCCTTAATCGAGACCAAGAAGGAGACCGTTGATAAGTTGGTAAAAATGAACCATAGCCACCGAATTTTGTCCCTGTTAAGCAATTAAAGTCCCTAATCAGCACTTCATACTATAAGTCACATTAATGCGACCCTCGAAATTTATGTGTTCAGTCACTCTTTTGTGTCAACTCACCCAAATTCTCAGCTGAAACTCCACCTTCAAAATCTTTCTGGAAATGTCCAAGAACATTTTGGAGTTTCTCCCCCTTCAAAATAGAGCAAAATAACATATCAGAGATACGTTCTAATCAAGCCACCAGCAACGACTAACTTCCCCGACTCTACATGTCAGATCATTATCTAAAGTCCTAGTCTAGCTATCTTTGAAAAGTTCAAAGGCTAGACACTGTTTAGTAGACATCATTAAGAATGCCTAAACACAGTACTCGTCTGTCTACTAAAAATATCTGAACAAGATTCCATTAAATCCAAAACATCAATTATCATAGAATGCCTTTATTAGCATATTCTTGTCATGAAATAATTAGGCATGAGTAACTAACAACACTCGTGCTTTTCAACAAATTATAAAAATGTATGAATAGATCTAAACAGAAATAGCAGACATTTGACAATTCAACAGGATATAATTCATAAATCAAACTACATGCAGCTTTAGAAACCGAAAAACTGAATTACATAGAAAAATTAAAAAGATAAAATGAACTTACAATGTAAGAGAGGGCAATATCAGGGTCAATGGTGGATTCGCCACCATCATTCTGAAAACAGCCAGCCTCTCCTTCTTCAAGTTCGTTTTCTTCCATTTCTAATCCTAAACCTGACAATTTTCCCCCATCTATACTACCCACAGAAATCATGAAAACTAAAAAATAACAATAATAGAAGATAAATAGCTAAAAAATAAGCTATTAACAACCTCGAGTCACCGTTTACTTTACTTTACAAAACCGCCTTTAAAACCAAAAAATCTCAACGATCCATTTGATAAATTCGAAAACCCAGGAAAACCCACCAAGGATATCACCTGATCAGATATATACTACTATTTATTAACCTACCAAACACAGCTTTGTTACATAAATGGTATTATATTTATGTTTACATAAAGATACACTTAGAGAAAAAGGGAAAAAAAATAAAGAAATAGGAATAATTTGAATGTAAAGTTACGATCTCTGATTTGGAATTTTAGAGCTTGGATTGTGTCGTGCGATCTCTGAAGCTCAAACCAATGAACGGAGAGACAGAGACTTTTTCCCAAAATAATTATTTTGGTGCATAGGTGGCGCGTTTATTCTATTTTTGTTCCTTATTAGAAATTGGAAATTTTCTTCCCTTTTTTTCTTATAAAAAAAATCACCATCTTTCAAGAGAAAGTGGGGTTTGTGGGGTGGGTTTGGGAGGTGGGGGTGTTTCAGGGGGCGGTCGATGGTTGAATTCTGTTTCAACAAACGACTTTGCCTGAAGGGATAAACTTGCAGAAGACACCGGGCAATATAACACGGCATCTATAGCGCGTGATAACCAGACATTAGTTGAGTCTATCTGAGCATCAAATAAGAAAAATTACTTTAATTTTCTGGGTGATTAAGGCATAACATTTTTGCCCTTCACTATCGTTATGCAAAAAATCTTTTAATTTCTATTTTATAACATTTTCACCTTTAGTTACACATTTGATTACTTAAAACGTCCTCGGTCTCCAACATTTTCATTAAATAAACACATATAGTCAATTTTTTTAAAAAAATGATTTATTCCTTCTCCATCCTCTTCCCCAATTTCCCCCCTCCCATATCATCTTCTTCCTCAATCCCAGTTACGCCATAACTATGTCCAGGGACGGATTCAGGATCGAATTTCAGACCGAGCTAATACATTAAAAAAATAAAATTACACATGAATTTTTTTTTTTTTTTACAAAAAACAAATTCTACTGAAAAAAATAAATGGGCTGGGCTGTAGCCCGGTCCTGCCCCCCATAAATCCTCCCCTGACTACGTCATCTTCTTCTTCAAGTTTTCACAATGTAATTCTGATCACTAATCCACCCCAAAAACCTACTCTACACGCATCCCCAACTTACACCCCCCCCACCCCCCCTCTCTCTCTCTCTCTCCACATATGCATACCTTTTACACCAACTAAAATTTTGAACTATCAATTGTACTATACCAGAAAATCAAAAATCAATGTCAAAAGTGTTCAGCAGATAATAATAGTGAAGCAACTGGTGCACACAAAATTAGAAAAAATGGGTACCCAGAAATATTTTTGCGGTTGAGAAAGTATTTAGTCCTTGTATGACATCTTTTACTTTAATTTAATTTGTTTTTAATACTAATTTTCAATCACACACTTAAATAATATAATATTTTACGCGTAAATTCAAATTTTCATACTTTTAACCACGCATTCTCGTAAAAATAATATTTAAAACAATATTTTTTTTAAAATTTTTAAGGATGTCAAACAGGGGCTTTGATTGATATCTGCGACAACCTTTAGCACCATTGTCCAGTAGATACTCTCCCACCACTTTCTTGCACTACGTCTATCTCAGAATTAAGCAGGTATTTTTCTTTTGCTTCTATCATTTTTTTTTCAGTGATGAATTTTGGAATTTGAATGTGGAAACTGATTTCTTGATGGGATTGTTTGAAAGATGATTAAGAGATGAACTTGAAAATTTTAACAAGTTAGCTTCACGATTCCAATAGACATTACTTGTCCATTTTGGTTGGTTGAATTAATATCCTTCCATTTTGAAAAAGATGCTACTGCTCAATTTCTCCGAAGTGGTCAGAATGATATTGTGCAAGCTCGGGGGAGAAGATGGAGAGAGGGGGTGTTTGAGGTAGAAGATGATGGGGGAGAGGGGAAATTGGGAAAGAAGATGGTAAAGGGAAGAGTATGTTTTAAGACAATAATACCCTTTTATTTTTTGAAAAAAATTGACTATAGATGTTCAGTTAACGGAAAAGTCGAATGGAAATTAACATAAGGATGTTTTGCGTAACCAAATGTGTAATTAATGGTGAAAAAAATGTATGGAGGTTTTCCACAATAACAATGAAAGGTAAGGATGGTGCGTGCTAATTACCCTAATTTTTATCTTCAAACATTTTTGAATAACTCTCTTTTTCATTTTCAAAAAAATAAATTACTTATTTTAAAGCAACCGTTACTTTGCCCCTGTTTAGTGGTTATTATTTTCCAAAAATAATATTTTGAATATTGATCTTTAAGAAAATACATGGTTAAAAAGTGTGAAAATTTTTGGGTTTATGTACAGAATATTTTATTGTTTGAATGTGAAAATGAATATGTGAAAAAAAAAATAGTTTTCAACTAATGGTCGTCAAGGAGGGCTTTATTATAAAAATATGTAACTTGATATTAATATTGACTAAAAGATTTTTCAACTTTATAACTTATTTGTAAGTGAATTTACTTAAAAGTAAACTTGTACAATAACATATTATTTTACATTTGCATGTACAAATATAGCTCTTGTTTGACAATCATTATTTTAAAATTATTTAATCTTTATATTTATTATTAACCACACATTTATATAATAAAATATTTTGCATATAAATCTAAAACATTTTTCTACTTTTTAATTATACATTCTAAAAAAGCCACTATTAAAAACTCTATTTTCTCAAAATAATGACTATTGAACATGGGCTAATTACAATCTAGCATAAAAAATTAACAAGAATGAGTGATGGCAAAATTTTCTATTCCACCCTAAATAAGAAAGTTAGGAGAAACAAGGTCCTCGTCTTGAATTCTTTGAACCAGCTCCTAATTTTTATTTTTTTTTATATTTTAAATAAAATTAATATTAAAAATAATAAACAATTAAACGGTACTATGTATGGAAATGTTATAGTCCCTGCCCTATCCCTCAAAATCTTGAAGAGGTGAGAATAAAGACAAGGGAAGTCATTTATAACACGTTACAGCTCGATGAAGTGAATTATTTCATCAGTAAAGAATTATAGACACGACAAAACAATCACGCTCACAAAAATTATCAAGTTAAAGTCAATAAATGATAGCGTTAAATGTGATTTCTTATCCATACGTAACGTGCACTTAGTATTAATCACAATAATCTCAACGATAAACATCATGGAAGTTCATTCAAATATATGTTAATAATTGTCCATAATCGTGATAAAATCGTTGATGAAAGAGGTAAGATTTATTATTCAGACATAATGCTTAATGTTCATCACGATAATCTTGACAATAAATCCTTTGTAGGTTCATAAAAAATACATTAACAATTGTCTTTACGCGTTGTTGACGTTCCTGAATGATCTTTAACATTTTTTTCTTATTTTGAAGAGAAACAACAAAAAAAGGGTTCTTCTCTTTCTTTTTACAATTTTTTGGTTGCATTGAGTTGGATGGGTTGTCTTTAAGCCCGCTTAAAAACCATTTTGAATAAGAAATTTCATTTAGGATGCTAGATGCTAAAAATGAAGGTTGAGAATAAGTTGGTCAAGTATCATAAGTTCAAAATGCAAGGATTTTATGAATGCATAATAGAACTTAAAACTTTCGAATCCTTTCAGTTAATCACCTATGTGTTGAGGAAGAATCCGTGATAAGGATCATACTTTTGATGGTTTTCAAACTTCGAGACAATCTAAATTTTATCAAAATGATCTCAACAGACGTATTATATCAAGATGTCTAGCATTTAAAAGAAAATCAATACGAAGAAAATATGAATGAAAATACGGTGTCTCAAGGTGGTCACAACGACGATCGACGTGAAATTATTATTCTATACTAATCTTTATAAGATAACTTAAAACTCAATTTAATTTATCATTAATTTACCAATATTACTTAAATCCACATAGTTGTCCCTGATCAACATCTGACAATTATCTCTGCAATCTTTGGACGAAGAATGTCATGTAGTTTGACAAAATCAAGATGACCAGTTATCATAGAAGTATAATCGCTTCATTCGTATGACTAAATTGATTATGAGATATGAAGAAAGAAATCCCAGTTTAACCTCATGTGGCTTTTACATTGATCTAAACAAGTTATGCTTGAAATCATTTATCAGCTTATAACTCAACACTTGCAAATAAATTTATCTATCAATATAAGTGGAGAAACACAAGTAATAATCTTTTACTATTTAAGAGTAGTTAAACTCCATTAGAGATTAAACACTGACATTAGATATTGTTATCCATATAGAATTGCTATTACAAATTTGTTCTCCTAATAAGTTGTGTATGTATTCATTTAAATGTTCATATATTTTAGTTTGTGAGAATAACTATTTTTTTTCATTAGAAATAAACACAATACATGCAAATATATCAATAATAATGATATTTGAGTCTTTTTATCACTCGTGACTAGGGATATTCAAGACTAAAAGCTTGTCTAGACACAAATTTTGAATCCCATAGAAATGTGGTTGAAATTTATTTTGGGAGAAAAATAATTAAAAAAAAAAATTTGTGGCAAAAAAGCCTCAAGTGGTAAAGATTGAAGACTGCAGCTGCTTTTTTTTTTCCCATAGCCGCGGGGAAAAATATTTTACCCTTACATGTGCCATTCACACTCTTCGAAAAGCGCGTGAAGATATGTTTGACCTTTCCGATGTGGCCATAGTTCTTTCACTACGATTTTACCTTAATAAGCTAAACGATAAACGACTGGGTCCCAATTACTGGTGCTATGTGCAACACGCGGGAATTATATGACCAAAATATCCTTTCATATACGTGGTCATGAGATGGACAGCAAAATGATTACATCGTACAAAATGAATGTCAATTTTGTCAATTCAATTGGTCTGAAGAACTCGCATTTGGATATTATTTTCCGTCAATTTCAAAGCTGTTCTTAATTGAATAATTCAACGCACCATACGTGCCACATGTGATTTTTGCATTGATTTTAAATTCTGATTAATTATGACGATTCTTTCATGACAACTTACCATGGTTGTTAAAATCAACTCAAATTGTAGAAGATCGATAAAAAAAAAAATCGTATTTGATAGAAGAGTTAAGCATGATATACAACTAGTTTGACGAGGTGTCAAAATCGAGATCATTAATTTAGATAAATATTGTTAAAATCAACAGTAAAACTGTGTATCGTGTTAAATAAAGTTGGTAGCCATGGTGTAAGTGTAACAAAACTATTTGATAGAATAATCTAGTATCGAATTGGAATTATTTCGCGTGGAATCATACGATTCCAACAATTCCATGAATTCAATGTAAAATCTATAATATATTAAATATCACATTAAAAGAAAATCATTTTTTGACGATTATAACCTTATTACTAATCAATTATTTCAATAATACCTTACTTTTTGTTTTTCAATATATATTTAATTTACAAATTCCTTGTTCATGCATGTATTCCATGTTATTAATTACTTAATTAATTAACAATCACATTAATTTAATTAATATCAATTAGAATTTTACATGCACATTCATGTTCACGATCATGTCTCTATTATTAATTCTTAATTAATTAACATTCACATTTATGTAATTAATATTAATTAGAATTTCATATTTAAGAATGCAATTCATTGTTCACGTCCATATATGTTAATTAACATCCAGTTTCACTTAATTAAAAATTAAATTATATCTATTTAATATAAATGATTTAACATTCACTGTCAGTATATATTCATTGATATTAATTCTAAATTAATTTAGCATTCACGTTAATTCATGTATTGTATTCGTCATTTAACTTCATTATGCAATTAGTTGTAATTCTAATATTCATATTAAAGTATGTATTTCACTATTTACATGCATGTATAATAATTAATATTTATTTTTCGGGTTTACATTTCTCTTATATTTAGATCAAAAGGATAAATGGAGGGTCGACTACTACTTTCACAATACTTATAAAGCGTTTTAGAATAACTTGTAATACACGTTCAACTCTGACTACTAGTATTAAAAGTTGTGAATTAAAAGTCAGGCTACTTTGTTATAAGCGCTAAAGGTTGGAGAGGTGGTCTCAATTCTCCGAAGTCTTCATCTGGATTTGAGTTTTGTGCATACAAATGCTCAACTTTTGAAACCAAACAGCTGTATCTAGAAATAGTGCCCCATTTGTCAATTTTTTATAGTCCAAATCTCCAAGAGACTATCTGTGTTTAAAGAAAATATNACTTATAAAGCATTTCATAATAACTTCAAATGCACGTTCAACTCTAACTAGTTGACCCAAAAGTTGAAAAAATAAAATTAAAGCAATTGGGTTGGGCAGCTTGATTTCAAGAAATTTGGGCTCGAGTTATGTTTCAATATATTTTTTTATTTTTACTTAAAAGTTGAAATTTTTTAAAGTTTCAAAATATTTAATTTCAACATCCAGTAATTTGAAATATTAGTTCTCAGCTACAAATAAATGATATATTTTTTTATAAGATATAGTTTCTTCTTCTTATAAGTTATAATTATAATATAAATTTCATTCGATGTATTGATGACCAAAAGTTATTCCTAACTTTTCGTTGATTTGAGCTATAATCGTTTTAGTTGTTCATTACCAGTTTATTATGCATCATTTATAAAGTTTATGAAAGCTTTTTGTTCATTTTTAATTGTATATTTTAATCTATTTACTGACTTATAATTTTTAATTCATTGTAAGAACTTTTATTTTTAATTTTATGGTCGTTTTAAAGCATTATTAGTATAATCTTCTAAATACAATTCGATTCATTCACTAATCTATTTCGTAAGATCCCTTCACAGATCATATCCAAAATACAATGACAATACAGAAGACACAATCGACACATACTATTGAACAACAACAAATCATTAATGTTGTTTTGAATTCAGTTTAACATACTAAATATATTATTACTTATTTTGGAAAGAAAACTTTGCATTAACCATTAAAAATAGAGTTTAAATTATGAGAACTTTATAAATTTCGAGTTCTTATAATTATTAAGAAAGAATAACCGAGTTATCAATAGTTGAACTCAATTTAAGATGATATGTTACAAAATAGAATTTGTGGAAGTACAAGAACATTCTCGAGAAGTCTTTCCTTTCCCGTTTAGTATGAAACCTTAGATCGTCAAAAGGTAAACCTTAAATGATTTATATATATGTTACAACTATGACAACGCTAAAGAAAGCCAATCACACTGGTAACCTAGTGTAATCTCATTATATGCACTGCTTTTCATTGGACTCAATGAAGTAAATCAGTTAAGTCCACCAACAATCTTGAAGCCACAATAGGGACCAAATCGAAATCACAAGATCCGCACCATTAGATAAATACAATGATGTTCACATGTTGGATTTTTCTTTTACTGTATCTGTAACTTGTTTTATAATGCAGCAACATTTTTATTTTTATTTTTTTACTTTATAGTATCGACGTTTTGATTATTTTGTGCATAAAAACATTATTTTGGACTTTCAGCTTTCAACAACATCTTAAAATGGTGTATCAATTATAGAGCATAAACACTGATTTTGGACGAGTCACCATAACATTGGACTTATGTCATTCAACACACGCGCTACGATGATCAATGGCACATATTTTATGGATGCTACTATTATGTTGGATAAAATAACATAAATTTTAATCCTCAACAGTCCCAACATTTCCTCGTCACAATTGGATGAAATATTACAAAAGTTCACAAAAATACGTACAAGATATTCTAAATTCTAAATTCTTCAACAACTGAATCGATTTCAATATCAAGAGGAATACCTTGTCTACCAAAAGCTTCTCCAATCGTGAATTCATTCCTTAGTCAACCAGTTCAATTATGACCAATAAAAAATATATGATTTAGAAAATGTAATTGTGACTCACAATTTATTAAATTGTGATCGAGAAATAACTAATGACAAATTAACCTGGTCATTTTTGACAATTAAATAAGTCGTGACTTATAAAATTTGTGATTTGTGATCGGTAAATAAATTGTGATTTATAAAATTTTTGATTTATGATCGATGAATAAATTATGACCTATAAAATTTTTAATTTGTGACCGTGAAATAATTTGTAACCTACGAAATTTTTTATTTGTGATCAAAAAATAATTTGTGATTAATTAATTCGATAATTTGTGACCAATGTATAGAATTATAACTTTAATATATTTAATTAATAAAATATTAAATAATTAATTATTTCATAAAAATTTAACTAATATCTTATTTTTGAAGTTTTAAATCTTATTTCTTAATTTTGAAATATGTAATATTTAATCTCTTAAATATGAAATTTTGTCATAAATTAATAGTTGCTTCAAGTGACCAAATTTATTTTCGGGACGAGCCAATCAATTGCAGTATGGATATAATTAATTTAACTCATTTTAACATCATCGTTTTGATTTATTGAATATCAAAACCCAACATTGAAAATCAACATGAACGTTCATACACTAATGCAAAGTGTAAAGCTGTTGAAAATATTTTCAAGAGGGAAATCTTCCCGACAAGCTCCTCAATTCATTTTACCCAATGTCCCCTAAAGCAAAGTGGTTTGGCTATAAAATTATTTGATTTTTTTGAAAAAAATGTGATTTCGATGTTAGTTAGGAAGTTGAATTTGATAAGGGTATTCGTGTTGAGATTGAGTTAGAACCTGAAAAATAATAATGCTTTCGAAACTTTCAATCGGTCAATATCAAGGTCAAGTGGAGGTCAACAACGTCAATATTGTTTGAGGGTATTCTTAGCAAGGCCAATAGGGCTGGGCATGGCCAAACCCGAATTTCGGGTATTTAGTAAATGGAACCATCGTATTCAAATTTAATTATGGAACCGTTCGGTTTCGATTCCATTCGTTCGATTTGGTTTGGTTCGGTTCCCGAATTCCATATAATAATTAATTTTTTTAATATTACAACAATGTTATTCAATTATGAATTTTTTTTAACTATTGCAAAATAACGTAGTCCAATCTCGTGATATCTTTTGCACATCTCTTTGTTGAGTTCTTCATAAATTTAACTGTTAAAATCACAGAAAGAGGAAGATGTCGAGTTCACAATAATAGAACGACATAAATGACACTACAGTAGAATAAGAGTTTTGTTTAAAATTTTGGTCTATTTGATTAAGTTGGGCTGACTGGAAATTGAAAATAGTAAAATAATATTTTGGGTTTGGATTAAATTAATTGTTAACAAATTTGTTTTAAGAAATAAAATAAATTGACTTATTTAAAATAAAAATTAAAATTTTTTTAGGAAGATTCGATTATACGATTATTGGTATAGAAGGTATCTAACTTAAGAAGAGCAACTCGATTAAGTTCAATTCGATTCGGGTCCAATTCGATCCGATTCGGTTCGAGAGTTTATCCAACTCTAAAGGTCAAGATGATTTTCCTCTTCAAATAAAATTCAAACTTATTAACGAATTAAATAAATGGAAAATATTCACTCAAGATCCAAATACTGCAAAGTTAAATAGTTGGAGGACAAATAAAGCAAAAAAGAATGGAAACTTTCGTTCAATTTGCTATACCATGAGTGATTATAATTAAAGTCAAAAAAAAATTTTGTATACAATTTGAAGAATGTGCTATATGTAAGATTAACATAAAACGACTATTACAATCCAATTTGAGCCTATGTGTGGTAGGCATTTTTGTGGAGATAATGCATTTTTTTGGTTGATGTGATAGAAAATATGCGGTTGAAAAAGAAGGAAAAGTTATTGATATGATGAAAAATATTATTTTATTGAAAAATGTGTGGTTGAAAATGAGTAAAAAAATGAGAATGAAAAATATAATGCGATTTAAACAGCCTGAGAGAATCAAAATCAAATTTGTTTTTTGTCGAAGTTTGACCATTTCAATTCGATTCTCTGTCTAAACCATGAAATAAGGCTGGACTATTTTTTTAAACTTTTTTTCAGCTAGTTTTCTTTCACTTTTTTAATATAGCGCCGGCTCACACACGTTTTTACAGCGACCTTTTCACTTTTTCAATACAGGTGTCGCGAAAATAAAGTAACCGATGACGTAGAAAGAGATGGGAATCGAATAAGTTAAGTCCATGTTTGATACCATTAAAAAAATTGATTAAAACTTAAATTAAAATAAACAATTAATTTCAATCACACATTCTATCAACTTTTATCAAAATTTACTACAAAATTTGATTTTAATCTCTATCAAACGGGGGCTAAAGAACAAAAGAAAATTACACTAAATTTACTACAAAATTTGATTTTAATCTCTATCAAACGGGGGCTAAAAAACAAAAGAAAATTACACTATCGGTCCCCAACTTATTATCTCGTTAATGATTTGGTTCAAGTATTTAAATAAAAAACTAGTTTCTAACTTCTTATTACAGTTGTTCGTTCGACTAGTCCTAACGGCAAAAAATATTCAAAGTTTCGATAAAACTTTACATGGCTCCTTCCCACTTCAAATTTCAATACGCCCATATAAAAGAAGCAAAACTTAACTTCATAAGGTTATTTGTGTTACTCACACAAATATTTGAATAATTTCAGCCATGGAAGGCTATTTGTGCAATTAGAACAAGATGTTAGAGACAATGTTTTGAATGTCAGCTAGGGTATGTAATAAAAAAGACAGAGTCAAGCGTCGAACAAACGATAAAAACATATTTTAAAGTTCGAACTAATTGTCTCTTTATTTGGCTTAACGAGTTTCCTTTTCCTAGCCTTTTTACCCAAAACTAGATGAGTTTCTATACTCGATTTTTTCTATTGAATAGGCCAGACAAGCCCCATTCTTGTAACATTGTTTAGAGGTCAACATGCAGAATTCACAAAATTGAAATCTAACTAGTAAAGCAATGAATTGTGCAATCCTCTTAAAGGCAAAATTCTATAATAAATGAAAGTTAGTCTGATTTATGATATAACTAAAAATCAAATTTTGAGTCATACTACGAGTACAAAATAAGTTTATAAAATATGCGTTGACAAAAATTATGCCAATAATTTAAAAAATAATTTTTGAAATCAATAACATAAATCTTGTCACCCTACTTTTGTTAACAAATATTGTCAACCTAAGGTAGGTTAATTGTTTTTATCTTTGTCTACAACAAACGCTTCGGAAGCAAGAGAAAGTCAATATGGTTTTGGTGTTTGCAAAACCACGGATTGCACACGCACGCACGCACGATTTCTCTCTCTCTTATAATATAGACACATTTGTGTCTCTGCGTTTCTGTATATTGGGTAAATTTTAATAATTGAATCGGAAGCATCTAGTTCTTTGAAGAAGATGGGATTGAAGGAGACTTTTTATATCTCACATGGCTCGCCGACGCTGTCAATTGATGAGTCGCTACCGGCGAGATCCTTCCTCCAGTCATTCCGGCAGAAGGTGTTCACGGAGAAACCCAAATCCATATTGGTCATATCCGGTCACTGGGAGACCTCAGAGCCCACGGTCAACGCCATCGCCGGCGTCAACAATATTATCTACGACTTCTACGGCTTCCCGGAGAAAATGTACAAGATCAAGTATCCGGCACCGGGTTCGCCGGGATTGGCAAATAGAGTGAAAGAATTGCTCAAGGAATCAGGTTTTGTTAACATCTTACTTAAAAACTGTTAGAAATGAGCTATCTATGCTTGGATTTAAATCTTGTCTTTAATAGGTTTCAAGCGCGTGCACGAGGATAAAAAACGAGGATTGGATCACGGCGCGTGGGTTCCACTTATGCTCATGTACCCGGCGGCAGATATTCCGGTGTGCCAACTCTCCGTCCAAACAAACAGAGACGGGACTTATCATTATAATTTGGGGAAGGCATTGGCACCCCTGAAAGAGGAGGGGGTGCTCATTGTTGGCTCTGGCGCCGCCACCCACAACCTTAGCAGGCTGCGCCGTGGGGTAGGCCGTGGTGGTGTCGATGACGGTTCTGTGGTCACTTGGGCTTTGGAGTTTGATAATTGGCTGAAAGAGGCTCTACTTGAAGGGAGATTTGAAGATGTTAATAACTACGTAGAAAAGGCACCATATGCAAAAGTTGCACACCCAAGTCCTGACCATTTCTATCCATTACACGTAGCAATGGGTGCTGCTGGTGAAAATGCAGAATCTGAACTTATACACCATAGTTGGAGTTCTGGTGCCCTCTCCTATGCCTCTTACAAGTTCAAGGCAACCAGCAGATAGCCAATCACGATATGTTTACTAAGTTGTACTCGATCGGAGTGAATGAAAAGATTTAGAATCTCATCTTTGAGCTATTCCCAACAATTTTATATACTTCTATAGATCCTTGAACATGATTGTATTTCACTTAGCACATTTGTTATATTGTACTTTACATGATCATGAAAAAAAAATAAAAAAGTTTGAATCTTGTTGTATCGTGTAAAAGAAAAGTTAGAATTTTGTGTTGTGCCACCGCTGGTGTACTAAACTAGCTATTACGAAATTGTGTGCTCCTTTGACATTATTGGATTTCCGCTCCATAGCAGCACGAGACAGTCAAGAAAAGCACGGATTATGTATATTTCGCGCATCAAGAACGATAGCAACGATTATGATGATAAGCAACGGAGTGAGTTTGACCTATGTTTGGCCGAGTTTAAAAAGTTCACTGATATAAGATGATATTATTAATTTGCTAT